>JAKCOZ010000053.1:675000-914534 GCA_022605955.1 Rallus limicola | reverse complement strand
GCTTCTTTACTTTGGGAGTTATTGCTGGACGTTTAGCATGTTTTGAGCTGCAGTCTGCTAGGGCCGAGAAAAGCACCGTAGGAGGTTCCAGGCATGTTCCCTCTTTCCAGGCAAAGGAAAAGGCTGAGAGCCAAAGTGACAGGGTCTGCTTGTGTGTCCTGTTAGGAGGTTTCCGAGAAGCTACGCCTTTCAGGCCTAGCTTCTTTACTTTGGGAGTTATTGCTGGACGTTTAGCATGTTTTGAACTGCAGTCTGCTAGGTCCGAGAAAAGCACCGTAGGAGGTTCCAGGCATGTTCCCTCTTTCCAGGCAAAGGAAAAGGCTGAGAGCCAAAGTGACAGGGTCTGCTCGTGTGTCCTGTTAGGAGGTTTCAGACAAGCTATGCCTTTCAGGCCTAGCTTCTTTACTTTGGGAGTTATTGCTGGACGTTTAGCATGTTTTGAACTGCAGTCTGCTAGGGCCGAGAAAAGCACCGTAGGAGGTTCCAGGCATGTTCCCTCTTTCCAGGCAAAGGAAAAGGCTGAGAGCCAAAGTGACAGGTGCTGCTCATGTGTCCTGTTAGGAGGTTTCAGACAAGCTATGCCTTTCAGGCCTAGCTTCTTTACTTTGGGAGTTATTGCTGGACGTTTAGCATGTTTTGAACTGCAGTCTGCTAGGGCCGAGAAAAGCACCGTAGGAGGTTCCAGGCATGTTCCCTCTTTCCAGGCAAAGGAAAAGGCTGAGAGCCAAAGTGACAGGGGCTGCTCGTGTGTCCTGTTAGGAGGTTTCAGACAAGCTATGCCTTTCAGGCCTAGCTTCTTTACTTTGGGAGTTATTGCTGGACGTTTAGCATGTTTTGAACTGCAGTCTGCTAGGGCCGAGAAAAGCACCGTAGGAGGTTCCAGGCATGTTCCCTCTTTCCAGGCAAAGGAAAAGGCTGAGAGCCAAAGTGACAGGGTCTGCTCGTGTGTCCTGTTAGGAGGTTTCAGACAAGCTATGCCTTTCAGGCCTAGCTTCTTTCCTTTGGGAGTTATTGCTGGACGTTTAGCATGTTTTGAACTGCAGTCTGCTAGGGCCGAGAAAAGCACCGTAGGAGGTTCCAGGCATGTTCCCTCTTTCCAGGCAAAGGAAAAGGCTGAGAGCCAAAGTGACAGGGTCTGCTCGTGTGTCCTGTTAGGAGGTTTCAGACAAGCTATGCCTTTCAGGCCTAGCTTCTTTACTTTGGGAGTTATTGCTGGACGTTTAGCATGTTTTGAACTGCAGTCTGCTAGGGCCGAGAAAAGCACCGTAGGAGGTTCCAGGCATGTTCCCTCTTTCCAGGCAAAGGAAAAGGCTGAGAGCCAAAGTGACAGGGTCTGCTCGTGTGTCCTGTTAGGAGGTTTCAGACAAGCTATGCCTTTCAGGCCTAGCTTCTTTACTTTGGGAGTTATTGCTGGACGTTTAGCATGTTTTGAACTGCAGTCTGCTAGGGCCGAGAAAAGCACCGTAGGAGGTTCCAGGCATGTTCCCTCTTTCCAGGCAGAGGAAAAGGCTGAGAGCCAAAGTGACAGGGGCTGCTCGTGTGTCCTGTTAGGAGGTTTCAGACAAGCTATGCCTTTCAGGCCTAGCTTCTTTACTTTGGGAGTTATTGCTGGACGTTTAGCATGTTTTGAACTGCAGTCTGCTAGGGCCGAGAAAAGCACCGTAGGAGGTTCCAGGCATGTTCCCTCTTTCCAGGCAAAGGAAAAGGCTGAGAGCCAAAGTGACAGCGTCTGCTTTGTGTCCTGTTAGGAGGTTTCAGACAAGCTATGCCTTTCATGCCTAGCTTCTTTACTTTGGGAGTTATTGCTGGACGTTTAGCATGTTTTGAACTGCAGTCTGCTAGGGCCGAGAAAAGCACCGTAGGAGGTTCCAGGCATGTTCCCTCTTTCCAGGCAAAGGAAAAGGCTGAGAGCCAAAGTGACAGGGTCTGCTCGTGTGTCCTGTTAGGAGGTTTCAGACAAGCTATGCCTTTCAGGCCTAGCTTCTTTACTTTGGGAGTTATTGCTGGACGTTTAGCATGTTTTGAACTGCAGTCTGCTAGGGCCGAGAAAAGCACCGTAGGAGGTTCCAGGCATGTTCCCTCTTTCCAGGCAAAGGAAAAGGCTGAGAGCCAAAGTGACACGGGCTGCTCGTGTGTCCTGTTAGGAGGTTTCAGACAAGCTATGCCTTTCAGGCCTAGCTTCTTTACTTTGGGAGTTATTGCTGGACGTTTAGCATGTTTTGAACTGCAGTCTGCTAGGTCCGAGAAAAGCACCGTAGGAGGTTCCAGGCATGTTCCCTCTTTCCAGGCAAAGGAAAAGGCTGAGAGCCAAAGTGACAGGGTCTGCTCGTGTGTCCTGTTAGGAGGTTTCAGACAAGCTATGCCTTTCAGGCCTAGCTTCTTTACTTTGGGAGTTATTGCTGGACGTTTAGCATGTTTTGAACTGCAGTCTGCTAGGGCCGAGAAAAGCACCGTAGGAGGTTCCAGGCATGTTCCCTCTTTCCAGGCAAAGGAAAAGGCTGAGAGCCAAAGTGACAGGTGCTGCTCATGTGTCCTGTTAGGAGGTTTCAGACAAGCTATGCCTTTCAGGCCTAGCTTCTTTACTTTGGGAGTTATTGCTGGACGTTTAGCATGTTTTGAACTGCAGTCTGCTAGGGCCGAGAAAAGCACCGTAGGAGGTTCCAGGCATGTTCCCTCTTTCCAGGCAAAGGAAAAGGCTGAGAGCCAAAGTGACAGGGGCTGCTCGTGTGTCCTGTTAGGAGGTTTCAGACAAGCTATGCCTTTCAGGCCTAGCTTCTTTACTTTGGGAGTTATTGCTGGACGTTTAGCATGTTTTGAACTGCAGTCTGCTAGGGCCGAGAAAAGCACCGTAGGAGGTTCCAGGCATGTTCCCTCTTTCCAGGCAAAGGAAAAGGCTGAGAACCAAAGTGACAGGGGCTGCTCGTGTGTCATGTTAGGAGGTTTCAGACAAGCTATGCCTTTCAGGCCTAGCTTCTTTACTTTGGGAGTTATTGCTGGACGTTTAGCATGTTTTGAATTGCAGTCTGCTAGGGCCGAGAAAAGCACCGTAGGAGGTTCCAGGCATGTTCCCTCTTTCCAGGCAAAGGAAAAGGCTGAGAGCCAAAGTGACAGGGTCTGCTCGTGTGTCCTGTTAGGAGGTTTCAGACAAGCTATGCCTTTCAGGCCTAGCTTCTTTCCTTTGGGAGTTATTGCTGGACGTTTAGCATGTTTTGAACTGCAGTCTGCTAGGGCCGAGAAAAGCACCGTAGGAGGTTCCAGGCATGTTCCCTCTTTCCAGGCAAAGGAAAAGGCTGAGAGCCAAAGTGACAGGGTCTGCTCGTGTGTCCTGTTAGGAGGTTTCAGACAAGCTAGGCCTGAAAGGCATAGCTTGTCTGAAACCTCCTAACAGGACAAGCTATGCCTTTCATGCCTAGCTTCTTTACTTTGGGAGTTATTGCTGGACGTTTAGCATGTTTTGAACTGCAGTCTGCTAGGGCCGAGAAAAGCACCGTAGGAGGTTCCAGGCATGTTCCCTCTTTCCAGGCAAAGGAAAAGGCTGAGAGCCAAAGTGACAGGGTCTGCTCGTGTGTCCTGTTAGGAGGTTTCAGACAAGCTATGCCTTTCAGGCCTAGCTTCTTTACTTTGGGAGTTATTGCTGGACGTTTAGCATGTTTTGAACTGCAGTCTGCTAGGGCCGAGAAAAGCACCGTAGGAGGTTCCAGGCATGTTCCCTCTTTCCAGGCAAAGGAAAAGGCTGAGAGCCAAAGTGACAGGGTCTGCTCGTGTGTCCTGTTAGGAGGTTTCAGACAAGCTATGCCTTTCAGGCCTAGCTTCTTTACTTTGGGAGTTATTGCTGGACGTTTAGCATGTTTTGAACTGCAGTCTGCTAGGGCCGAGAAAAGCACCGTAGGAGGTTCCAGGCATGTTCCCTCTTTCCAGGCAAAGGAAAAGGCTGAGAGCCAAAGTGACAGGGTCTGCTCGTGTGTCCTGTTAGGAGGTTTCAGACAAGCTATGCCTTTCAGGCCTAGCTTCTTTACTTTGGGAGTTATTGCTGGACGTTTAGCATGTTTTGAACTGCAGTCTGCTAGGGCCGAGAAAAGCACCGTAGGAGGTTCCAGGCATGTTCCCTCTTTCCAGGCAAAGGAAAAGGCTGAGAGCCAAAGTGACAGGGTCTGCTCGTGTGTCCTGTTAGGAGGTTTCAGACAAGCTATGCCTTTCAGGCCTAGCTTCTTTACTTTGGGAGTTATTGCTGGACGTTTAGCATGTTTTGAACTGCAGTCTGCTAGGGCCGAGAAAAGCACCGTAGGAGGTTCCAGGCATGTTCCCTCTTTCCAGGCAAAGGAAAAGGCTGAGAGCCAAAGTGACAGGTGCTGCTCATGTGTCCTGTTAGGAGGTTTCAGACAAGCTATGCCTTTCAGGCCTAGCTTCTTTACTTTGGGAGTTATTGCTGGACGTTTAGCATGTTTTGAGCTGCAGTCTGCTAGGGCCGAGAAAAGCACCGTAGGAGGTTCCAGGCATGTTCCCTCTTTCCAAGCAAAGGAAAAGGCTGAGAGCCAAAGTGACAGGGTTTGCTCGTGTGTCCTGTTAGGAGGTTTCAGACAAGCTATGCCTTTCAGGCCTAGCTTCTTTACTTTGGGAGTTATTGCTGGACGTTTAGCATGTTTTGAGCTGCAGTCTGCTAGGGCCGAGAAAAGCACCGTAGGAGGTTCCAGGCATGTTCCCTCTTTCCAGGCAAAGGAAAAGGCTGAGAGCCAAAGTGACAGGGTCTGCTTATGTGTCCTGTTAGGAGGTTTCCGAGAAGCTATGCCTTTCAGGCCTAGCTTCTTTACTTTGGGAGTTATTGCTGGACGTTTAGCATGTTTTGAACTGCAGTCTGCTAGGTCCGAGAAAAGCACCGTAGGAGGTTCCAGGCATGTTCCCTCTTTCCAGGCAAAGGAAAAGGCTGAGAGCCAAAGTGACAGGGTCTGCTCGTGTGTCCTGTTAGGAGGTTTCAGACAAGCTATGCCTTTCAGGCCTAGCTTCTTTACTTTGGGAGATATTGCTGGACGTTTAGCATGTTTTGAACTGCAGTCTGCTAGGGCCGAGAAAAGCACCGTAGGAGGTTCCAGGCATGTTCCCTCTTTCCAGGCAAAGGAAAAGGCTGAGAGCCAAAGTGACAGGGTCTGCTCGTGTGTCCTGTTAGGAGGTTTCAGACAAGCTATGCCTTTCAGGCCTAGCTTCTTTACTTTGGGAGTTATTGCTGGACGTTTAGCATGTTTTGAACTGCAGTCTGCTAGGGCCGAGAAAAGCACCGTAGGAGGTTCCAGGCATGTTCCCTCTTTCCAGGCAAAGGAAAAGGCCGAGAGCCAAAGTGACAGCGTCTGCTCGTGTGTCCTGTTAGGAGGTTTCAGACAAGCTATGCCTTTCAGGCCTAGCTTCTTTACTTTGGGAGTTATTGCTGGACGTTTAGCATGTTTTGAACTGCAGTCTGCTAGGGCCGAGAAAAGCACCGTAGGAGGTTCCAGGCATGTTCCCTCTTTCCAGGCAAAGGAAAAGGCTGAGAGCCAAAGTGACAGGGGCTGCTCGTGTGTCCTGTTAGGAGGTTTCAGACAAGCTATGCCTTTCAGGCCTAGCTTCTTTACTTTGGGAGTTATTGCTGGACGTTTAGCATGTTTTGAACTGCAGTCTGCTAGGGCCGAGAAAAGCACCGTAGGAGGTTCCAGGCATGTTCCCTCTTTCCAGGCAAAGGAAAAGGCTGAGAGCCAAAGTGACAGGGTCTGCTCGTGTGTCCTGTTAGGAGGTTTCAGACAAGCTATGCCTTTCAGGCCTAGCTTCTTTACTTTGGGAGTTATTGCTGGACGTTTAGCATGTTTTGAACTGCAGTCTGCTAGGGCCGAGAAAAGCACCGTAGGAGGTTCCAGGCATGTTCCCTCTTTCCAGGCAAAGGAAAAGGCTGAGAGCCAAAGTGACAGGTGCTGCTCATGTGTCCTGTTAGGAGGTTTCAGACAAGCTATGCCTTTCAGGCCTAGCTTCTTTACTTTGGGAGTTATTGCTGGACGTTTAGCATGTTTTGAGCTGCAGTCTGCTAGGGCCGAGAAAAGCACCGTAGGAGGTTCCAGGCATGTTCCCTCTTTCCAAGCAAAGGAAAAGGCTGAGAGCCAAAGTGACAGGGTTTGCTCGTGTGTCCTGTTAGGAGGTTTCAGACAAGCTATGCCTTTCAGGCCTAGCTTCTTTACTTTGGGAGTTATTGCTGGACGTTTAGCATGTTTTGAGCTGCAGTCTGCTAGGGCCGAGAAAAGCACCGTAGGAGGTTCCAGGCATGTTCCCTCTTTCCAGGCAAAGGAAAAGGCTGAGAGCCAAAGTGACAGGGTCTGCTTATGTGTCCTGTTAGGAGGTTTCCGAGAAGCTATGCCTTTCAGGCCTAGCTTCTTTACTTTGGGAGTTATTGCTGGACGTTTAGCATGTTTTGAACTGCAGTCTGCTAGGTCCGAGAAAAGCACCGTAGGAGGTTCCAGGCATGTTCCCTCTTTCCAGGCAAAGGAAAAGGCTGAGAGCCAAAGTGACAGGGTCTGCTCGTGTGTCCTGTTAGGAGGTTTCAGACAAGCTATGCCTTTCAGGCCTAGCTTCTTTACTTTGGGAGTTATTGCTGGACGTTTAGCATGTTTTGAACTGCAGTCTGCTAGGGCCGAGAAAAGCACCGTAGGAGGTTCCAGGCATGTTCCCTCTTTCCAGGCAAAGGAAAAGGCTGAGAGCCAAAGTGACAGGGGCTGCTCGTGTGTCCTGTTAGGAGGTTTCAGACAAGCTATGCCTTTCAGGCCTAGCTTCTTTACTTTGGGAGTTATTGCTGGACGTTTAGCATGTTTTGAACTGCAGTCTGCTAGGGCCGAGAAAAGCACCGTAGGAGGTTCCAGGCATGTTCCCTCTTTCCAGGCAAAGGAAAAGGCTGAGAGCCAAAGTGACAGGGGCTGCTCGTGTGTCCTGTTAGGAGGTTTCAGACAAGCTATGCCTTTCAGGCCTAGCTTCTTTACTTTGGGAGATATTGCTGGACGTTTAGCATGTTTTGAACTGCAGTCTGCTAGGGCCGAGAAAAGCACCGTAGGAGGTTCCAGGCATGTTCCCTCTTTCCAGGCAAAGGAAAAGGCTGAGAGCCAAAGTGACAGGGTCTGCTCGTGTGTCCTGTTAGGAGGTTTCAGACAAGCTATGCCTTTCAGGCCTAGCTTCTTTACTTTGGGAGTTATTGCTGGACGTTTAGCATGTTTTGAACTGCAGTCTGCTAGGGCCGAGAAAAGCACCGTAGGAGGTTCCAGGCATGTTCCCTCTTTCCAGGCAAAGGAAAAGGCCGAGAGCCAAAGTGACAGCGTCTGCTCGTGTGTCCTGTTAGGAGGTTTCAGACAAGCTATGCCTTTCAGGCCTAGCTTCTTTACTTTGGGAGTTATTGCTGGACGTTTAGCATGTTTTGAACTGCAGTCTGCTAGGGCCGAGAAAAGCACCGTAGGAGGTTCCAGGCATGTTCCCTCTTTCCAGGCAAAGGAAAAGGCTGAGAGCCAAAGTGACAGGGGCTGCTCGTGTGTCCTGTTAGGAGGTTTCAGACAAGCTATGCCTTTCAGGCCTAGCTTCTTTACTTTGGGAGTTATTGCTGGACGTTTAGCATGTTTTGAACTGCAGTCTGCTAGGGCCGAGAAAAGCACCGTAGGAGGTTCCAGGCATGTTCCCTCTTTCCAGGCAAAGGAAAAGGCTGAGAGCCAAAGTGACAGGGTCTGCTCGTGTGTCCTGTTAGGAGGTTTCAGACAAGCTATGCCTTTCAGGCCTAGCTTCTTTACTTTGGGAGTTATTGCTGGACGTTTAGCATGTTTTGAACTGCAGTCTGCTAGGGCCGAGAAAAGCACCGTAGGAGGTTCCAGGCATGTTCCCTCTTTCCAGGCAAATGAAAAGGCTGAGAGCCAAAGTGACAGGGTCTGCTCGTGTGTCCTGTTAGGAGGTTTCAGACAAGCTATGCCTTTCAGGCCTAGCTTCTTTACTTTGGGAGTTATTGCTGGACGTTTAGCATGTTTTGAACTGCAGTCTGCTAGGGCCGAGAAAAGCACCGTAGGAGGTTCCAGGCATGTTCCCTCTTTCCAGGCAAAGGAAAAGGCTGAGAGCCAAAGTGACAGGGTCTGCTCGTGTGTCCTGTTAGGAGGTTTCAGACAAGCTATGCCTTTCAGGCCTAGCTTCTTTACTTTGGGAGTTATTGCTGGACGTTTAGCATGTTTTGAACTGCAGTCTGCTAGGGCCGAGAAAAGCACCGTAGGAGGTTCCAGGCATGTTCCCTCTTTCCAGGCAAAGGAAAAGGCTGAGAGCCAAAGTGACAGGGTCTGCTCGTGTGTCCTGTTAGGAGGTTTCAGACAAGCTATGCCTTTCAGGCCTAGCTTCTTTACTTTGGGAGTTATTGCTGGACGTTTAGCATGTTTTGAACTGCAGTCTGCTAGGGCCGAGAAAAGCACCGTAGGAGGTTCCAGGCATGTTCCCTCTTTCCAGGCAAAGGAAAAGGCTGAGAGCCAAAGTGACAGGGTCTGCTCGTGTGTCCTGTTAGGAGGTTTCAGACAAGCTATGCCTTTCAGGCCTAGCTTCTTTACTTTGGGAGTTATTGCTGGACGTTTAGCATGTTTTGAACTGCAGTCTGCTTGGGCCGAGAAAAGCACCGTAGGAGGTTCCAGGCATGTTCCCTCTTTCCAGGCAAAGGAAAAGGCTGAGAGCCAAAGTGACAGGGGCTGCTCGTGTGTCCTGTTAGGAGGTTTCAGACAAGCTATGCCTTTCAGGCCTAGCTTCTTTACTTTGGGAGTTATTGCTGGACGTTTAGCATGTTTTGAACTGCAGTCTGCTAGGGCCGAGAAAAGCACCGTAGGAGGTTCCAGGCATGTTCCCTCTTTCCAGGCAAAGGAAAAGGCTGAGAGCCAAAGTGACAGGGTCTGCTCGTGTGTCCTGTTAGGAGGTTTCAGACAAGCTATGCCTTTCAGGCCTAGCTTCTTTACTTTGGGAGTTATTGCTGGACGTTTAGCATGTTTTGAACTGCAGTCTGCTAGGGCCGAGAAAAGCACCGTAGGAGGTTCCAGGCATGTTCCCTCTTTCCAGGC
Source organism: Rallus limicola (assembly GCA_022605955.1). Classification (NCBI taxonomy): domain Eukaryota; kingdom Metazoa; phylum Chordata; class Aves; order Gruiformes; family Rallidae; genus Rallus; species Rallus limicola. The sequence goes on along the minus strand of JAKCOZ010000053.1, from coordinate 905,466 downwards.
AAAGGAAAAGGCTGAGAGCCAAAGTGACAGGGTCTGCTCGTGTGTCCTGTTAGGAGGTTTCAGACAAGCTATGCCTTTCAGGCCTAGCTTCTTTACTTTGGGAGTTATTGCTGGACGTTTAGCATGTTTTGAACTGCAGTCTGCTAGGGCCGAGAAAAGCACCGTAGGAGGTTCCAGGCATGTTCCCTCTTTCCAGGCAAAGGAAAAGGCTGAGAGCCAAAGTGACAGGGGCTGCTCGTGTGTCCTGTTAGGAGGTTTCAGACAAGCTATGCCTTTCAGGCCTAGCTTCTTTACTTTGGGAGTTATTGCTGGACGTTTAGCATGTTTTGAACTGCAGTCTGCTAGGGCCGAGAAAAGCACCGTAGGAGGTTCCAGGCATGTTCCCTCTTTCCAGGCAAAGGAAAAGGCTGAGAGCCAAAGTGACAGGGTCTGCTCGTGTGTCCTGTTAGGAGGTTTCAGACAAGCTATGCCTTTCAGGCCTAGCTTCTTTACTTTGGGAGTTATTGCTGGACGTTTAGCATGTTTTGAACTGCAGTCTGCTAGGGCCGAGAAAAGCACCGTAGGAGGTTCCAGGCATGTTCCCTCTTTCCAGGCAAAGGAAAAGGCTTAGAGCCAAAGTGACAGGGTCTGCTCGTGTGTCCTGTTAGGAGGTTTCAGACAAGCTATGCCTTTCAGGCCTAGCTTCTTTACTTTGGGAGTTATTGCTGGACGTTTAGCATGTTTTGAACTGCAGGCTGCTAGGGCCGAGAAAAGCACCGTAGGAGGTTCCAGGCATGTTCCCTCTTTCCAGGCAAAGGAAAAGGCTGAGAGCCAAAGTGACAGGGTCTGCTCGTGTGTCCTGTTAGGAGGTTTCAGACAAGCTATGCCTTTCAGGCCTAGCTTCTTTACTTTGGGAGTTATTGCTGGACGTTTAGCATGTTTTGAACTGCAGTCTGCTAGGGCCGAGAAAAGCACCGTAGGAGGTTCCAGGCATGTTCCCTCTTTCCAGGCAAAGGAAAAGGCTGAGAGCCAAAGTGACAGGGGCTGCTCGTGTGTCCTGTTAGGAGGTTTCAGACAAGCTATGCCTTTCAGGCCTAGCTTCTTTACTTTGGGAGTTATTGCTGGACGTTTAGCATGTTTTGAACTGCAGTCTGCTAGGGCCGAGAAAAGCACCGTAGGAGGTTCGAGGCATGTTCCCTCTTTCCAGGCAAAGGAAAAGGCTGAGAGCCAAAGTGACAGGGTCTGCTCGTGTGTCCTGTTAGGAGGTTTCAGACAAGCTATGCCTTTCAGGCCTAGCTTCTTTACTTTGGGAGTTATTGCTGGACGTTTAGCATGTTTTGAACTGCAGTCTGCTAGGGCCGAGAAAAGCACCGTAGGAGGTTCCAGGCATGTTCCCTCTTTCCAGGCAAAGGAAAAGGCTGAGAGCCAAAGTGACAGGGGCTGCTCGTGTGTCCTGTTAGGAGGTTTCAGACAAGCTATGCCTTTCAGGCCTAGCTTCTTTACTTTGGGAGTTATTGCTGGACGTTTAGCATGTTTTGAACTGCAGTCTGCTAGGGCCGAGAAAAGCACCGTAGGAGGTTCCAGGCATGTTCCCTCTTTCCAGGCAAAGGAAAAGGCTGAGAGCCAAAGTGACAGGGTCTGCTCGTGTGTCCTGTTAGGAGGTTTCAGACAAGCTATGCCTTTCAGGCCTAGCTTCTTTACTTTGGGAGTTATTGCTGGACGTTTAGCATGTTTTGAACTGCAGTCTGCTAGGGCCGAGAAAAGCACCGTAGGAGGTTCCAGGCATGTTCCCTCTTTCCAGGCAAAGGAAAAGGCTGAGAGCCAAAGTGACAGGGGCTGCTCGTGTGTCCTGTTAGGAGGTTTCAGACAAGCTATGCCTTTCAGGCCTAGCTTCTTTACTTTGGGAGTTATTGCTGGACGTTTAGCATGTTTTGAACTGCAGTCTGCTAGGGCCGAGAAAAGCACCGTAGGAGGTTCCAGGCATGTTCCCTCTTTCCAGGCAAAGGAAAAGGCTGAGAGCCAAAGTGACAGGGGCTGCTCGTGTGTCCTGTTAGGAGGTTTCAGACAAGCTATGCCTTTCAGGCCTAGCTTCTTTACTTTGGGAGTTATTGCTGGACGTTTAGCATGTTTTGAACTGCAGTCTGCTAGGGCCGAGAAAAGCACCGTAGGAGGTTCCAGGCATGTTCCCTCTTTCCAGGCAAAGGAAAAGGCTGAGAGCCAAAGTGACAGGGTCTGCTCGTGTGTCCTGTTAGGAGGTTTCAGACAAGCTATGCCTTTCAGGCCTAGCTTCTTTACTTTGGGAGTTATTGCTGGACGTTTAGCATGTTTTGAACTGCAGTCTGCTAGGGCCGAGAAAAGCACCGTAGGAGGTTCCAGGCATGTTCCCTCTTTCCAGGCAAAGGAAAAGGCTGAGAGCCAAAGTGACAGGGTCTGCTCGTGTGTCCTGTTAGGAGGTTTCAGACAAGCTATGCCTTTCAGGCCTAGCTTCTTTACTTTGGGAGTTATTGCTGGACGTTTAGCATGTTTTGAACTGCAGTCTGCTAGGGCCGAGAAAAGCACCGTAGGAGGTTCCAGGCATGTTCCCTCTTTCCAGGCAAAGGAAAAGGCTGAGAGCCAAAGTGACAGGGTCTGCTCGTGTGTCCTGTTAGGAGGTTTCAGACAAGCTATGCCTTTCAGGCCTAGCTTCTTTACTTTGGGAGTTATTGCTGGACGTTTAGCATGTTTTGAACTGCAGTCTGCTAGGGCCGAGAAAAGCACCGTAGGAGGTTCCAGGCATGTTCCCTCTTTCCAGGCAAAGGAAAAGGCTGAGAGCCAAAGTGACAGGGTCTGCTCGTGTGTCCTGTTAGGAGGTTTCAGACAAGCTATGCCTTTCAGGCCTAGCTTCTTTACTTTGGGAGTTATTGCTGGACGTTTAGCATGTTTTGAACTGCAGTCTGCTAGGGCCGAGAAAAGCACCGTAGGAGGTTCCAGGCATGTTCCCTCTTTCGGGGCAAAGGAAAAGGCTGAGAGCCAAAGTGACAGGGTCTGCTCGTGTGTCCTGTTAGGAGGTTTCAGACAAGCTATGCCTTTCAGGCCTAGCTTCTTTACTTTGGGAGTTATTGCTGGACGTTTAGCATGTTTTGAACTGCAGTCTGCTAGGGCCGAGAAAAGCACCGTAGGAGGTTCCAGGCATGTTCCCTCTTTCCAGGCAAAGGAAAAGGCTGAGAACCAAAGTGACAGGGTCTGCTCGTGTGTCCTGTTAGGAGGTTTCAGACAAGCTATGCCTTTCAGGCCTAGCTTCTTTACTTTGGGAGTTATTGCTGGACGTTTAGCATGTTTTGAACTGCAGTCTGCTAGGGCCGAGAAAAGCACCGTAGGAGGTTCCAGGCATGTTCCCTCTTTCCAGGCAAAGGAAAAGGCTGAGAGCCAAAGTGACAGGGTCTGCTCGTGTGTCCTGTTAGGAGGTTTCAGACAAGCTATGCCTTTCAGGCCTAGCTTCTTTACTTTGGGAGTTATTGCTGGACGTTTAGCATGTTTTGAACTGCAGTCTGCTAGGGCCGAGAAAAGCACCGTAGGAGGTTCCAGGCATGTTCCCTCTTTCCAGGCAAAGGAAAAGGCTGAGAGCCAAAGTGACAGGGTCTGCTCGTGTGTCCTGTTAGGAGGTTTCAGACAAGCTATGCCTTTCAGGCCTAGCTTCTTTACTTTGGGAGTTATTGCTGGACGTTTAGCATGTTTTGAACTGCAGTCTGCTAGGGCCGAGAAAAGCACCGTAGGAGGTTCCAGGCATGTTCCCTCTTTCCAGGCAAAGGAAAAGGCTGAGAGCCAAAGTGACAGGGTCTGCTCGTGTGTCCTGTTAGGAGGTTTCAGACAAGCTATGCCTTTCAGGCCTAGCTTCTTTACTTTGGGAGTTATTGCTGGACGTTTAGCATGTTTTGAACTGCAGTCTGCTAGGGCCGAGAAAAGCACCGTAGGAGGTTCCAGGCATGTTCCCTCTTTCCAGGCAAAGGAAAAGGCTGAGAGCCAAAGTGACAGGGTCTGCTCGTGTGTCCTGTTAGGAGGTTTCAGACAAGCTATGCCTTTCAGGCCTAGCTTCTTTACTTTGGGAGTTATTGCTGGACGTTTAGCATGTTTTGAACTGCAGTCTGCTTGGGCCGAGAAAAGCACCGTAGGAGGTTCCAGGCATGTTCCCTCTTTCCAGGCAAAGGAAAAGGCTGAGAGCCAAAGTGACAGGGGCTGCTCGTGTGTCCTGTTAGGAGGTTTCAGACAAGCTATGCCTTTCAGGCCTAGCTTCTTTACTTTGGGAGTTATTGCTGGACGTTTAGCATGTTTTGAACTGCAGTCTGCTAGGGCCGAGAAAAGCACCGTAGGAGGTTCCAGGCATGTTCCCTCTTTCCAGGCAAAGGAAAAGGCTGAGAGCCAAAGTGACAGGGTCTGCTCGTGTGTCCTGTTAGGAGGTTTCAGACAAGCTATGCCTTTCAGGCCTAGCTTCTTTACTTTGGGAGTTATTGCTGGACGTTTAGCATGTTTTGAACTGCAGTCTGCTAGGGCCGAGAAAAGCACCGTAGGAGGTTCCAGGCATGTTCCCTCTTTCCAGGCAAAGGAAAAGGCTGAGAGCCAAAGTGACAGGGTCTGCTCGTGTGTCCTGTTAGGAGGTTTCAGACAAGCTATGCCTTTCATGCCTAGCTTCTTTACTTTGGGAGTTATTGCTGGACGTTTAGCATGTTTTGAACTGCAGTCTGCTAGGGCCGAGAAAAGCACCGTAGGAGGTTCCAGGCATGTTCCCTCTTTCCAGGCAAAGGAAAAGGCTGAGAGCCAAAGTGACAGGGGCTGCTCGTGTGTCCTGTTAGGAGGTTTCAGACAAGCTATGCCTTTCAGGCCTAGCTTCTTTACTTTGGGAGTTATTGCTGGACGTTTAGCATGTTTTGAACTGCAGTCTGCTAGGGCCGAGAAAAGCACCGTAGGAGGTTCCAGGCATGTTCCCTCTTTCCAGGCAAAGGAAAAGGCTGAGAGCCAAAGTGACAGGGTCTGCTCGTGTGTCCTGTTAGGAGGTTTCAGACAAGCTATGCCTTTCAGGCCTAGCTTCTTTACTTTGGGAGTTATTGCTGGACGTTTAGCATGTTTTGAACTGCAGTCTGCTAGGGCCGAGAAAAGCACCGTAGGAGGTTCCAGGCATGTTCCCTCTTTCCAGGCAAAGGAAAAGGCTTAGAGCCAAAGTGACAGGGTCTGCTCGTGTGTCCTGTTAGGAGGTTTCAGACAAGCTATGCCTTTCAGGCCTAGCTTCTTTACTTTGGGAGTTATTGCTGGACGTTTAGCATGTTTTGAACTGCAGGCTGCTAGGGCCGAGAAAAGCACCGTAGGAGGTTCCAGGCATGTTCCCTCTTTCCAGGCAAAGGAAAAGGCTGAGAGCCAAAGTGACAGGGTCTGCTCGTGTGTCCTGTTAGGAGGTTTCAGACAAGCTATGCCTTTCAGGCCTAGCTTCTTTACTTTGGGAGTTATTGCTGGACGTTTAGCATGTTTTGAACTGCAGTCTGCTAGGGCCGAGAAAAGCACCGTAGGAGGTTCCAGGCATGTTCCCTCTTTCCAGGCAAAGGAAAAGGCTGAGAGCCAAAGTGACAGGGGCTGCTCGTGTGTCCTGTTAGGAGGTTTCAGACAAGCTATGCCTTTCAGGCCTAGCTTCTTTACTTTGGGAGTTATTGCTGGACGTTTAGCATGTTTTGAACTGCAGTCTGCTAGGGCCGAGAAAAGCACCGTAGGAGGTTCGAGGCATGTTCCCTCTTTCCAGGCAAAGGAAAAGGCTGAGAGCCAAAGTGACAGGGTCTGCTCGTGTGTCCTGTTAGGAGGTTTCAGACAAGCTATGCCTTTCAGGCCTAGCTTCTTTACTTTGGGAGTTATTGCTGGTCGTTTAGCATGTTTTGAACTGCAGTCTGCTAGGGCCGAGAAAAGCACCGTAGGAGGTTCCAGGCATGTTCCCTCTTTCCAGGCAAAGGAAAAGGCTGAGAGCCAAAGTGACAGGGGCTGCTCGTGTGTCCTGTTAGGAGGTTTCAGACAAGCTATGCCTTTCAGGCCTAGCTTCTTTACTTTGGGAGTTATTGCTGGACGTTTAGCATGTTTTGAACTGCAGTCTGCTAGGGCCGAGAAAAGCACCGTAGGAGGTTCCAGGCATGTTCCCTCTTTCCAGGCAAAGGAAAAGGCTGAGAGCCAAAGTGACAGGGTCTGCTCGTGTGTCCTGTTAGGAGGTTTCAGACAAGCTATGCCTTTCAGGCCTAGCTTCTTTACTTTGGGAGTTATTGCTGGACGTTTAGCATGTTTTGAACTGCAGTCTGCTAGGGCCGAGAAAAGCACAGTAGGAGGTTCCAGGCATGTTCCCTCTTTCCAGGCAAAGGAAAAGGCTGAGAGCCAAAGTGACAGGGGCTGCTCGTGTGTCCTGTTAGGAGGTTTCAGACAAGCTATGCCTTTCAGGCCTAGCTTCTTTACTTTGGGAGTTATTGCTGGACGTTTAGCATGTTTTGAACTGCAGTCTGCTAGGGCCGAGAAAAGCACCGTAGGAGGTTCCAGGCATGTTCCCTCTTTCCAGGCAAAGGAAAAGGCTGAGAGCCAAAGTGACAGGGTCTGCTCGTGTGTCCTGTTAGGAGGTTTCAGACAAGCTATGCCTTTCAGGCCTAGCTTCTTTACTTTGGGAGTTATTGCTGGACGTTTAGCATGTTTTGAACTGCAGTCTGCTAGGGCCGAGAAAAGCACCGTAGGAGGTTCCAGGCATGTTCCCTCTTTCGGGGCAAAGGAAAAGGCTGAGAGCCAAAGTGACAGGGTCTGCTCGTGTGTCCTGTTAGGAGGTTTCAGACAAGCTATGCCTTTCAGGCCTAGCTTCTTTACTTTGGGAGTTATTGCTGGACGTTTAGCATGTTTTGAACTGCAGTCTGCTAGGGCCGAGAAAAGCACCGTAGGAGGTTCCAGGCATGTTCCCTCTTTCCAGGCAAAGGAAAAGGCTGAGAACCAAAGTGACAGGGTCTGCTCGTGTGTCCTGTTAGGAGGTTTCAGACAAGCTATGCCTTTCAGGCCTAGCTTCTTTACTTTGGGTGTTATTGCTGGACGTTTAGCATGTTTTGAACTGCAGTCTGCTAGGGCCGAGAAAAGCACCGTAGGAGGTTCCAGGCATGTTCCCTCTTTCGGGGCAAAGGAAAAGGCTGAGAGCCAAAGTGACAGGGTCTGCTCGTGTGTCCTGTTAGGAGGTTTCAGACAAGCTATGCCTTTCAGGCCTAGCTTCTTTACTTTGGGAGTTATTGCTGGACGTTTAGCATGTTTTGAACTGCAGTCTGCTAGGGCCGAGAAAAGCACCGTAGGAGGTTCCAGGCATGTTCCCTCTTTCCAGGCAAAGGAAAAGGCTGAGAGCCAAAGTGACAGGGTCTGCTCGTGTGTCCTGTTAGGAGGTTTCAGACAAGCTATGCCTTTCAGGCCTAGCTTCTTTACTTTGGGAGTTATTGCTGGACGTTTAGCATGTTTTGAACTGCAGTCTGCTAGGGCCGAGAAAAGCACCGTAGGAGGTTCCAGGCATGTTCCCTCTTTCCAGGCAAAGGAAAAGGCTGAGAGCCAAAGTGACAGGGTCTGCTCGTGTGTCCTGTTAGGAGGTTTCAGACAAGCTATGCCTTTCAGGCCTAGCTTCTTTACTTTGGGAGTTATTGCTGGACGTTTAGCATGTTTTGAACTGCAGTCTGCTAGGGCCGAGAAAAGCACCGTAGGAGGTTCCAGGCATGTTCCCTCTTTCCAGGCAAAGGAAAAGGCTGAGAGCCAAAGTGACAGGGTCTGCTCGTGTGTCCTGTTAGGAGGTTTCAGACAAGCTATGCCTTTCAGGCCTAGCTTCTTTACTTTGGGAGTTATTGCTGGACGTTTAGCATGTTTTGAACTGCAGTCTGCTAGGGCCGAGAAAAGCACCGTAGGAGGTTCCAGGCATGTTCCCTCTTTCCAGGCAAAGGAAAAGGCTGAGAGCCAAAGTGACAGGGGCTGCTCGTGTGTCCTGTTAGGAGGTTTCAGACAAGCTATGCCTTTCAGGCCTAGCTTCTTTACTTTGGGAGTTATTGCTGGACGTTTAGCATGTTTTGAACTGCAGTCTGCTAGGGCCGAGAAAAGCACCGTAGGAGGTTCCAGGCATGTTCCCTCTTTCCAGGCAAAGGAAAAGGCTGAGAACCAATGTGACAGGGGCTGCTCGTGTGTCATGTTAGGAGGTTTCAGACAAGCTATGCCTTTCAGGCCTAGCTTCTTTACTTTGGGAGTTATTGCTGGACGTTTAGCATGTTTTGAACTGCAGTCTGCTAGGGCCGAGAAAAGCACCGTAGGAGGTTCCAGGCATGTTCCCTCTTTCCAGGCAAAGGAAAAGGCTGAGAGCCAAAGTGACAGGGGCTGCTCGTGTGTCCTGTTAGGAGGTTTCAGACAAGCTATGCCTTTCAGGCCTAGCTTCTTTACTTTGGGAGTTATTGCTGGACGTTTAGCATGTTTTGAACTGCAGTCTGCTAGGGCCGAGAAAAGCACCGTAGGAGGTTCCAGGCATGTTCCCTCTTTCCAGGCAAAGGAAAAGGCTGAGAGCCAAAGTGACAGGGTCTGCTCGTGTGTCCTGTTAGGAGGTTTCAGACAAGCTATGCCTTTCAGGCCTAGCTTCTTTACTTTGGGAGTTATTGCTGGACGTTTAGCATGTTTTGAACTGCAGTCTGCTAGGGCCGAGAAAAGCACCGTAGGAGGTTCCAGGCATGTTCCCTCTTTCGGGGCAAAGGAAAAGGCTGAGAGCCAAAGTGACAGGGTCTGCTCGTGTGTCCTGTTAGGAGGTTTCAGACAAGCTATGCCTTTCAGGCCTAGCTTCTTTACTTTGGGAGTTATTGCTGGACGTTTAGCATGTTTTGAACTGCAGTCTGCTAGGGCCGAGAAAAGCACCGTAGGAGGTTCCAGGCATGTTCCCTCTTTCCAGGCAAAGGAAAAGGCTGAGAACCAAAGTGACAGGGTCTGCTCGTGTGTCCTGTTAGGAGGTTTCAGACAAGCTATGCCTTTCAGGCCTAGCTTCTTTACTTTGGGTGTTATTGCTGGACGTTTAGCATGTTTTGAACTGCAGTCTGCTAGGGCCGAGAAAAGCACCGTAGGAGGTTCCAGGCATGTTCCCTCTTTCGGGGCAAAGGAAAAGGCTGAGAGCCAAAGTGACAGGGTCTGCTCGTGTGTCCTGTTAGGAGGTTTCAGACAAGCTATGCCTTTCAGGCCTAGCTTCTTTACTTTGGGAGTTATTGCTGGACGTTTAGCATGTTTTGAACTGCAGTCTGCTAGGGCCGAGAAAAGCACCGTAGGAGGTTCCAGGCATGTTCCCTCTTTCCAGGCAAAGGAAAAGGCTGAGAGCCAAAGTGACAGGGTCTGCTCGTGTGTCCTGTTAGGAGGTTTCAGACAAGCTATGCCTTTCAGGCCTAGCTTCTTTACTTTGGGAGTTATTGCTGGACGTTTAGCATGTTTTGAACTGCAGTCTGCTAGGGCCGAGAAAAGCACCGTAGGAGGTTCCAGGCATGTTCCCTCTTTCCAGGCAAAGGAAAAGGCTGAGAGCCAAAGTGACAGGGTCTGCTCGTGTGTCCTGTTAGGAGGTTTCAGACAAGCTATGCCTTTCAGGCCTAGCTTCTTTACTTTGGGAGTTATTGCTGGACGTTTAGCATGTTTTGAACTGCAGTCTGCTAGGGCCGAGAAAAGCACCGTAGGAGGTTCCAGGCATGTTCCCTCTTTCCAGGCAAAGGAAAAGGCTGAGAGCCAAAGTGACAGGGTCTGCTCGTGTGTCCTGTTAGGAGGTTTCAGACAAGCTATGCCTTTCAGGCCTAGCTTCTTTACTTTGGGAGTTATTGCTGGACGTTTAGCATGTTTTGAACTGCAGTCTGCTAGGGCCGAGAAAAGCACCGTAGGAGGTTCCAGGCATGTTCCCTCTTTCCAGGCAAAGGAAAAGGCTGAGAGCCAAAGTGACAGGGGCTGCTCGTGTGTCCTGTTAGGAGGTTTCAGACAAGCTATGCCTTTCAGGCCTAGCTTCTTTACTTTGGGAGTTATTGCTGGACGTTTAGCATGTTTTGAACTGCAGTCTGCTAGGGCCGAGAAAAGCACCGTAGGAGTGTCCTGGTTTCAGTCAGGATAGAGTTAATTTCATTTGTAGCAGCGGATGGAATGCTGTGTTTGGGAGTTAAAATGAAAACAGTGCTGATAACACCCTGATGTTTTTAGTTGCAGTCAGACAGTCAATGCCAGGACAGGTGACCCAGATGGGCCAAAGAGAGTATTCCATGCCAATTACGTCCTGCCCAGGATAAAGGGGGGCTGATGGGAGGAAGAAGGGGCGGTTCCGGGACGCGAGCGGCCGGGACGCGAGGGTCTTGGGGGGACGGTCGGGTTCCGGGACGGCTCTGGGTGGTACGGCCTGAGTTGTGTGGTTCGGTGAGAAACTGCATTGTGTATCAATAGTTTCATATTCTTTTGCTCTATAGTCCTGTTAGCATTGTATATATTTTATTTTTCTGTTATCTTAGTAAACTATCCTTATCCCAACCCACGGGCCTCTTAGTTTCTTGGTTTTGGAGTTATTTGCCCCTTCCTTTTCCCTTCCCTTGTTTCCCCCCTCCCCTTTTTCCCTTTTCTCCTGCTCTTTTACTTTAAGGAGCAGGCAGCTGCGTGGATCTCGGCCCAAGCCGGGGTGAAACCACGACAAGGAGGTTCCAGGCATGTTCCCTCTTTCCAGGCAAAGGAAAAGGCTGAGAGCCAAAGTGACAGGGTCTGCTCGTGTGTCCTGTTAGGAGGTTTCAGACAAGCTATGCCTTTCAGGCCTAGCTTCTTTACTTTGGGAGTTATTGCTGGACGTTTAGCATGTTTTGAACTGCAGTCTGCTAGGGCCGAGAAAAGCACCGTAGGAGGTTCCAGGCATGTTCCCTCTTTCCAGGCAAAGGAAAAGGCTGAGAGCCAAAGTGACAGGGGCTGCTCGTGTGTCCTGTTAGGAGGTTTCAGACAAGCTATGCCTTTCAGGCCTAGCTTCTTTACGTTGGGAGTTATTGCTGGACGTTTAGCATGTTTTGAACTGCAGTCTGCTAGGGCCGAGAAAAGCACCGTAGGAGGTTCCAGGCATGTTCCCTCTTTCCAGGCAAAGGAAAAGGCTGAGAGCCAAAGTGACAGGGGCTGCTCGTGTGTCCTGTTAGGAGGTTTCAGACAAGCTATGCCTTTCAGGCCTAGCTTCTTTACTTTGGGAGTTATTGCTGGACGTTTAGCATGTTTTGAACTGCAGTCTGCTAGGGCCGAGAAAAGCACCGTAGGAGGTTCCAGGCATGTTCCCTCTTTCCAGGCAAAGGAAAAGGCTGAGAGCCAAAGCGACAGGGGCTGCTCGTGTGTCCTGTTAGGAGGTTTCAGACAAGCTATGCCTTTCAGGCCTAGCTTCTTTACTTTGGGAGTTATTGCTGGACGTTTAGCATGTTTTGAACTGCAGTCTGCTAGGGCCGAGAAAAGCACCGTAGGAGGTTCCAGGCATGTTCCCTCTTTCCAGGCAAAGGAAAAGGCTGAGAGCCAAAGTGACAGGGTCTGCTCGTGTGTCCTGTTAGGAGGTTTCAGACAAGCTATGCCTTTCAGGCCTAGCTTCTTTACTTTGGGAGTTATTGCTGGACGTTTAGCATGTTTTGAACTGCAGTCTGCTAGGGCCGAGAAAAGCACCGTAGGAGGTTCCAGGCATGTTCCCTCTTTCCAGGCAAAGGAAAAGGCTGAGAGCCAAAGTGACAGGGGCTGCTCGTGTGTCCTGTTAGGAGGTTCCAGACAAGCTATGCCTTTCAGGCCTAGCTTCTTTACTTTGGGAGTTATTGCTGGACGTTTAGCATGTTTTGAACTGCAGTCTGCTAGGGCCGAGAAAAGCACCGTAGGAGGTTCCAGGCATGTTCCCTCTTTCCAGGCAAAGGAAAAGGCTGAGAGCCAAAGTGACAGGGTCTGCTCGTGTGTCCTGTTAGGAGGTTTCAGACAAGCTATGCCTTTCAGGCCTAGCTTCTTTACTTTGGGAGTTATTGCTGGACGTTTAGCATGTTTTGAACTGCAGTCTGCTAGGGCCGAGAAAAGCACCGTAGGAGGTTCCAGGCATGTTCCCTCTTTCCAGGCAAAGGAAAAGGCTGAGAGCCAAAGTGACAGGGTCTGCTCGTGTGTCCTGTTAGGAGGTTTCAGACAAGCTATGCCTTTCAGGCCTAGCTTCTTTACTTTGGGAGTTATTGCTGGACGTTTAGCATGTTTTGAACTGCAGTCTGCTAGGGCCGAGAAAAGCACCGTAGGAGGTTCCAGGCATGTTCCCTCTTTCCAGGCAAAGGAAAAGGCTGAGAGCCAAAGTGACAGGGGCTGCTCGTGTGTCCTGTTAGGAGGTTTCAGACAAGCTATGCCTTTCAGGCCTCGCTTCTTTACTTTGGGAGTTATTGCTGGACGTTTAGCATGTTTTGAACTGCAGTCTGCTAGGGCCGAGAAAAGCACCGTAGGAGGTTCCAGGCATGTTCCCTCTTTCCAGGCAAAGGAAAAGGCTGAGAGCCAAAGTGACAGGGTCTGCTCGTGTGTCCTGTTAGGAGGTTTCAGACAAGCTATGCCTTTCAGGCCTAGCTTCTTTACTTTGGGAGTTATTGCTGGACGTTTAGCATGTTTTGAACTGCAGTCTGCTAGGGCCGACAAAAGCACCGTAGGAGGTTCCAGGCATGTTCCCTCTTTCCAGGCAAAGGAAAAGGCTGAGAGCCAAAGTGACAGGGTCTGCTCGTGTGTCCTGTTAGGAGGTTTCAGACAAGCTATGCCTTTCAGGCCTAGCTTCTTTACTTTGGGAGTTATTGCTGGACGTTTAGCATGTTTTGAACTGCAGTCTGCTAGGGCCGAGAAAAGCACCGTAGGAGGTTCCAGGCATGTTCCCTCTTTCCAGGCAAAGGAAAAGGCTGAGAGCCAAAGTGACAGGGGCTGCTCGTGTGTCCTGTTAGGAGGTTTCAGACAAGCTATGCCTTTCATGCCTAGCTTCTTTACTTTGGGAGTTATTGCTGGACGTTTAGCATGTTTTGAACTGCAGTCTGCTAGGGCCGAGAAAAGCACCGTAGGAGGTTCCAGGCATGTTCCCTCTTTACAGGCAAAGGAAAAGGCTGAGAGCCAAAGTGACAGGGTCTGCTGGTGTGTCCTGTTAGGAGGTTTCAGACAAGCTATGCCTTTCAGGCCTAGCTTCTTTACTTTGGGAGTTATTGCTGGACGTTTAGCATGTTTTGAACTGCAGTCTGCTAGGGCCGAGAAAAGCACTGTAGGAGGTTCCAGGCATGTTCCCTCTTTCCAGGCAAAGGAAAAGGCTGAGAGCCAAAGTGACAGGGTCTGCTCGTGTGTCCTGTTAGGAGGTTTCAGACAAGCTATGCCTTTCAGGCCTAGCTTCTTTACTTTGGGAGTTATTGCTGGACGTTTAGCATGTTTTGAACTGCAGTCTGCTAGGGCCGAGAAAAGCACCGTAGGAGGTTCCAGGCATGTTCCCTCTTTCGGGGCAAAGGAAAAGGCTGAGAGCCAAAGTGACAGGGGCTGCTCGTGTGTCCTGTTAGGAGGTTTCAGACAAGCTATGCCTTTCAGGCCTAGCTTCTTTACTTTGGGAGTTATTGCTGGACGTTTAGCATGTTTTGAACTGCAGTCTGCTAGGGCCGAGAAAAGCACCGTAGGAGGTTCCAGGCATGTTCCCTCTTTCCAGGCAAAGGAAAAGGCTGAGAGCCAAAGCGACAGGGGCTGCTCGTGTGTCCTGTTAGGAGGTTTCAGACAAGCTATGCCTTTCAGGCCTAGCTTCTTTACTTTGGGAGTTATTGCTGGACGTTTAGCATGTTTTGAACTGCAGTCTGCTAGGGCCGAGAAAAGCACCGTAGGAGGTTCCAGGCATGTTCCCTCTTTCCAGGCAAAGGAAAAGGCTGAGAGCCAAAGTGACAGGGTCTGCTCGTGTGTCCTGTTAGGAGGTTTCAGACAAGCTATGCCTTTCAGGCCTAGCTTCTTTACTTTGGGAGTTATTGCTGGACGTTTAGCATGTTTTGAACTGCAGTCTGCTAGGGCCGAGAAAAGCACCGTAGGAGGTTCCAGGCATGTTCCCTCTTTCCAGGCAAAGGAAAAGGCTGAGAGCCAAAGTGACAGGGGCTGCTCGTGTGTCCTGTTAGGAGGTTTCAGACAAGCTATGCCTTTCAGGCCTAGCTTCTTTACTTTGGGAGTTATTGCTGGACGTTTAGCATGTTTTGAACTGCAGTCTGCTAGGGCCGAGAAAAGCACCGTAGGAGGTTCCAGGCATGTTCCCTCTTTCCAGGCAAAGGAAAAGGCTGAGAGCCAAAGTGACAGGGGCTGCTCGTGTGTCCTGTTAGGAGGTTTCAGACAAGCTATGCCTTTCAGGCCTAGCTTCTTTACTTTGGGAGTTATTGCTGGACGTTTAGCATGTTTTGAACTGCAGTCTGCTAGGGCCGAGAAAAGCACCGTAGGAGGTTCCAGGCATGTTCCCTCTTTCCAGGCAAAGGAAAAGGCTGAGAGCCAAAGTGACAGGGTCTGCTCGTGTGTCCTGTTAGGAGGTTTCAGACAAGCTATGCCTTTCAGGCCTAGCTTCTTTACTTTGGGAGTTATTGCTGGACGTTTAGCATGTTTTGAACTGCAGTCTGCTAGGGCCGAGAAAAGCACCGTAGGAGGTTCCAGGCATGTTCCCTCTTTCCAGGCAAAGGAAAAGGCTGAGAGCCAAAGTGACAGGGGCTGCTCGTGTGTCCTGTTAGGAGGTTTCAGACAAGCTATGCCTTTCAGGCCTAGCTTCTTTACGTTGGGAGTTATTGCTGGACGTTTAGCATGTTTTGAACTGCAGTCTGCTAGGGCCGAGAAAAGCACCGTAGGAGGTTCCAGGCATGTTCCCTCTTTCCAGGCAAAGGAAAAGGCTGAGAGCCAAAGCGACAGGGGCTGCTCGTGTGTCCTGTTAGGAGGTTTCAGACAAGCTATGCCTTTCAGGCCTAGCTTCTTTACTTTGGGAGTTATTGCTGGACGTTTAGCATGTTTTGAACTGCAGTCTGCTAGGGCCGAGAAAAGCACCGTAGGAGGTTCCAGGCATGTTCCCTCTTTCCAGGCAAAGGAAAAGGCTGAGAGCCAAAGTGACAGGGTCTGCTCGTGTGTCCTGTTAGGAGGTTTCAGACAAGCTATGCCTTTCAGGCCTAGCTTCTTTACTTTGGGAGTTATTGCTGGACGTTTAGCATGTTTTGAACTGCAGTCTGCTAGGGCCGAGAAAAGCACCGTAGGAGGTTCCAGGCATGTTCCCTCTTTCCAGGCAAAGGAAAAGGCTGAGAGCCAAAGTGACAGGGGCTGCTCGTGTGTCCTGTTAGGAGGTTCCAGACAAGCTATGCCTTTCAGGCCTAGCTTCTTTACTTTGGGAGTTATTGCTGGACGTTTAGCATGTTTTGAACTGCAGTCTGCTAGGGCCGAGAAAAGCACCGTAGGAGGTTCCAGGCATGTTCCCTCTTTCCAGGCAAAGGAAAAGGCTGAGAGCCAAAGTGACAGGGTCTGCTCGTGTGTCCTGTTAGGAGGTTTCAGACAAGCTATGCCTTTCAGGCCTAGCTTCTTTACTTTGGGAGTTATTGCTGGACGTTTAGCATGTTTTGAACTGCAGTCTGCTAGGGCCGAGAAAAGCACCGTAGGAGGTTCCAGGCATGTTCCCTCTTTCCAGGCAAAGGAAAAGGCTGAGAGCCAAAGTGACAGGGTCTGCTCGTGTGTCCTGTTAGGAGGTTTCAGACAAGCTATGCCTTTCAGGCCTAGCTTCTTTACTTTGGGAGTTATTGCTGGACGTTTAGCATGTTTTGAACTGCAGTCTGCTAGGGCCGAGAAAAGCACCGTAGGAGGTTCCAGGCATGTTCCCTCTTTCCAGGCAAAGGAAAAGGCTGAGAGCCAAAGTGACAGGGGCTGCTCGTGTGTCCTGTTAGGAGGTTTCAGACAAGCTATGCCTTTCAGGCCTCGCTTCTTTACTTTGGGAGTTATTGCTGGACGTTTAGCATGTTTTGAACTGCAGTCTGCTAGGGCCGAGAAAAGCACCGTAGGAGGTTCCAGGCATGTTCCCTCTTTCCAGGCAAAGGAAAAGGCTGAGAGCCAAAGTGACAGGGTCTGCTCGTGTGTCCTGTTAGGAGGTTTCAGACAAGCTATGCCTTTCAGGCCTAGCTTCTTTACTTTGGGAGTTATTGCTGGACGTTTAGCATGTTTTGAACTGCAGTCTGCTAGGGCCGACAAAAGCACCGTAGGAGGTTCCAGGCATGTTCCCTCTTTCCAGGCAAAGGAAAAGGCTGAGAGCCAAAGTGACAGGGTCTGCTCGTGTGTCCTGTTAGGAGGTTTCAGACAAGCTATGCCTTTCAGGCCTAGCTTCTTTACTTTGGGAGTTATTGCTGGACGTTTAGCATGTTTTGAACTGCAGTCTGCTAGGGCCGAGAAAAGCACCGTAGGAGGTTCCAGGCATGTTCCCTCTTTCCAGGCAAAGGAAAAGGCTGAGAGCCAAAGTGACAGGGGCTGCTCGTGTGTCCTGTTAGGAGGTTTCAGACAAGCTATGCCTTTCATGCCTAGCTTCTTTACTTTGGGAGTTATTGCTGGACGTTTAGCATGTTTTGAACTGCAGTCTGCTAGGGCCGAGAAAAGCACCGTAGGAGGTTCCAGGCATGTTCCCTCTTTACAGGCAAAGGAAAAGGCTGAGAGCCAAAGTGACAGGGTCTGCTGGTGTGTCCTGTTAGGAGGTTTCAGACAAGCTATGCCTTTCAGGCCTAGCTTCTTTACTTTGGGAGTTATTGCTGGACGTTTAGCATGTTTTGAACTGCAGTCTGCTAGGGCCGAGAAAAGCACTGTAGGAGGTTCCAGGCATGTTCCCTCTTTCCAGGCAAAGGAAAAGGCTGAGAGCCAAAGTGACAGGGTCTGCTCGTGTGTCCTGTTAGGAGGTTTCAGACAAGCTATGCCTTTCAGGCCTAGCTTCTTTACTTTGGGAGTTATTGCTGGACGTTTAGCATGTTTTGAACTGCAGTCTGCTAGGGCCGAGAAAAGCACCGTAGGAGGTTCCAGGCATGTTCCCTCTTTCCAGGCAAAGGAAAAGGCTGAGAGCCAAAGTGACAGGGTCTGCTCGTGTGTCCTGTTAGGAGGTTTCAGACAAGCTATGCCTTTCAGGCCTAGCTTCTTTACTTTGGGAGTTATTGCTGGACGTTTAGCATGTTTTGAACTGCAGTCTGCTAGGGCCGAGAAAAGCACCGTAGGAGGTTCCAGGCATGTTCCCTCTTTCCAGGCAAAGGAAAAGGCTGAGAGCCAAAGCGACAGGGGCTGCTCGTGTGTCCTGTTAGGAGGTTTCAGACAAGCTATGCCTTTCAGGCCTAGCTTCTTTACTTTGGGAGTTATTGCTGGACGTTTAGCATGTTTTGAACTGCAGTCTGCTAGGGCCGAGAAAAGCACCGTAGGAGGTTCCAGGCATGTTCCCTCTTTCCAGGCAAAGGAAAAGGCTGAGAGCCAAAGTGACAGGGTCTGCTCGTGTGTCCTGTTAGGAGGTTTCAGACAAGCTATGCCTTTCAGGCCTAGCTTCTTTACTTTTGGAGTTATTGCTGGACGTTTAGCATGTTTTGAACTGCAGTCTGCTAGGGCCGAGAAAAGCACCGTAGGAGGTTCCAGGCATGTTCCCTCTTTCCAGGCAAAGGAAAAGGCTGAGAGCCAAAGTGACAGGGTCTGCTCGTGTGTCCTGTTAGGAGGTTTCAGACAAGCTATGCCTTTCAGGCCTAGCTTCTTTACTTTGGGAGTTATTGCTGGACGTTTAGCATGTTTTGAACTGCAGTCTGCTAGGGCCGAGAAAAGCACCGTAGGAGGTTCCAGGCATGTTCCCTCTTTCCAGGCAAAGGAAAAGGCTGAGAGCCAAAGTGACAGGGTCTGCTCGTGTGTCCTGTTAGGAGGTTTCAGACAAGCTATGCCTTTCAGGCCTAGCTTCTTTACTTTGGGAGTTATTGCTGGACGTTTAGCATGTTTTGAACTGCAGTCTGCTAGGGCCGAGAAAAGCACCATAGGAGGTTCCAGGCATGTTCCCTCTTTCCAGGCAAAGGAAAAGGCTGAGAGCCAAAGTGACAGGGGCTGCTCGGGTGTCCTGTTAGGAGGTTCCAGACAAGCTATGCCTTTCAGGCCTAGCTTCTTTACTTTGGGAGTTATTGCTGGACGTTTAGCATGTTTTGAACTGCAGTCTGCTAGGGCCGAGAAAAGCACCGTAGGAGGTTCCAGGCATGTTCCCTCTTTCCAGGCAAAGGAAAAGGCTGAGAGCCAAAGTGACAGGGTCTGCTCGTGTGTCCTGTTAGGAGGTTTCAGACAAGCTATGCCTTTCAGGCCTAGCTTCTTTACTTTGGGAGTTATTGCTGGACGTTTACCATGTTTTGAACTGCAGTCTGCTAGGGCCGAGAAAAGCACCGTAGGAGGTTCCAGGCATGTTCCCTCTTTCCAGGCAAAGGAAAAGGCTGAGAGCCAAAGTGACAGGGGCTGCTCGTGTGTCCTGTTAGGAGGTTTCAGACAAGCTATGCCTTTCAGGCCTAGCTTCTTTACTTTGGGAGTTATTGCTGGACGTTTAGCATGTTTTGAACTGCAGTCTGCTAGGGCCGAGAAAAGCACCGTAGGAGGTTCCAGGCATGTTCCCTCTTTCCAGGCAAAGGAAAAGGCTGAGAGCCAAAGTGACAGGGTCTGCTCGTGTGTCCTGTTAGGAGGTTTCAGACAAGCTATGCCTTTCAGGCCTCGCTTCTTTACTTTGGGAGTTATTGCTGGACGTTTAGCATGTTTTGAACTGCAGTCTGCTAGGGCCGAGAAAAGCACCGTAGGAGGTTCCAGGCATGTTCCCTCTTTCCAGGCAAAGGAAAAGGCTGAGAGACAAAGCGACAGGGTCTGCTCGTGTGTCCTGTTAGGAGGTTTCAGACAAGCTATGCCTTTCAGGCCTAGCTTCTTTACTTTGGGAGTTATTGCTGGACGTTTAGCATGTTTTGAACTGCAGTCTGCTAGGGCCGAGAAAAGCACCGTAGGAGGTTCCAGGCATGTTCCCTCTTTCCAGGCAAAGGAAAAGGCTGAGAGCCAAAGTGACAGGGTCTACTCGTGTGTCCTGTTAGGAGGTTTCAGACAAGCTATGCCTTTCAGGCCTAGCTTCTTTACTTTGGGAGTTATTGCTGGATGTTTAGCATGTTTTGAACTGCAGTCTGCTAGGGCCGAGAAAAGCACCGTAGGAGGTTCCAGGCATGTTCCCTCTTTCCAGGCAAAGGAAAAGGCTGAGAGCCAAAGCGACAGGGTCTGCTGGTGTGTCCTGTTAGGAGGTTTCAGACAAGCTATGCCTTTCAGGCCTAGCTTCTTTACTTTGGGAGTTATTGCTGGACGTTTAGCATGTTTTGAACTGCAGTCTGCTAGGGCCGAGAAAAGCACCGTAGGAGGTTCCAGGCATGTTCCCTCTTTCCAGGCAAAGGAAAAGGCTGAGAGCCAAAGTGACAGGGTCTGCTGTTTTGTCCTGTTAGGAGGTTTCACACAAGCTATGCCTTTCAGGCCTCGCTTCTTTACTTTGGGAGTTATTGCTGGACGTTTAGCATGTTTTGAACTGCAGTCTGCTAGGGCCGAGAAAAGCACCGTAGGAGGTTCCAGGCATGTTCCCTCTTTCCAGGCAAAGGAAAAGGCTGAGAGCCAAAGTGACAGGGTCTGCTGTTGTGTCCTGTTAGGAGGTTTAAGACAAGATATGCCTTTCAGGCCTCGCTTCTTTACTTTGGGAGTTATTGCTGGACGTTTAGCATGTTTTGAACTGCAGTCTGCTAGGGCCGAGAAAAGCACCGTAGGAGGTTCCAGGCATGTTCCCTCTTTCCAGGCAAAGGAAAAGGCTGAGAGCCAAAGTGACAGGGTCTGCTCGTGTGTCCTGTTAGGAGGTTTCAGACAAGCTATGCCTTTCAGGCCTAGCTTCTTTACTTTGGGAGTTATTGCTGGACGTTTAGCATGTTTTGAACTGCAGTCTGCTAGGGCCGAGAAAAGCACCGTAGGAGGTTCCAGGCATGTTCCGTCTTTCCAGGCAAAGGAAAAGGCTGAGAGCCAAAGCGACAGGGTCTGCTCGTGTGTCCTGTTAGGAGGTTTCAGACAAGCTATGCCTTTCAGGCCTAGCTTCTTTACTTTGGGAGTTATTGCTGGACGTTTAGCATGTTTTGAACTGCAGTCTGCTAGGGCCGAGAAAAGCACCGTAGGAGGTTCCAGGCATGTTCCCTCTTTCCAGGCAAAGGAAAAGGCTGAGAGCCAAAGTGACAGGGTCTGCTCGTGTGTCCTGTTAGGAGGTTTCAGACAAGCTATGCCTTTCAGGCCTAGCTTCTTTACTTTGGGAGTTATTGCTGGACGTTTAGCATGTTTTGAACTGCAGTCTGCTAGGGCCGAGAAAAGCACCGTAGGAGGTTCCAGGCATGTTCCCTCTTTCCAGGCAAAGGAAAAGGCTGAGAGCCAAAGTGACAGGGTCTGCTGTTGTGTCCTGTTAGGAGGTTTCAGACAAGCTATGCCTTTCAGGCCTCGCTTCTTTACTTTGGGAGTTATTGCTGGACGTTTAGCATGTTTTGAACTGCAGTCTGCTAGGGCCGAGAAAAGCACCGTAGGAGGTTCCAGGCATGTTCCCTCTTTCCAGGCAAAGGAAAAGGCTGAGAGCCAAAGTGACAGGGTCTGCTCGTGTGTCCTGTTAGGAGGTTTCAGACAAGCTATGCCTTTCAGGCCTAGCTTCTTTACTTTGGGAGTTATTGCTGGACGTTTAGCATGTTTTGAACTGCAGTCTGCTAGGGCCGAGAAAAGCACCGTAGGAGGTTCCAGGCATGTTCCCTCTTTCCAGGCAAAGGAAAAGGCTGAGAGCCAAAGTGACAGGGTCTGCTCGTGTGTCCTGTTAGGAGGTTTCACACAAGCTATGCCTTTCAGGCCTCGCTTCTTTACTTTGGGAGTTATTGCTGGACGTTTAGCATGTTTTGAACTGCAGTCTGCTAGGGCCGAGAAAAGCACCGTAGGAGGTTCCAGGCATGTTCCCTCTTTCCAGGCAAAGGAAAAGGCTGAGAGCCAAAGTGACAGGGTCTGCTCGTGTGTCCTGTTAGGAGGTTTCAGACAAGCTATGCCTTTCAGGCCTAGCTTCTTTACTTTGGGAGTTATTGCTGGACGTTTAGCATGTTTTGAACTGCAGTCTGCTAGGGCCGAGAAAAGCACCGTAGGAGGTTCCAGGCATGTTCCCTCTTTCCAGGCAAAGGAAAAGGCTGAGAGCCAAAGTGACAGGGTCTGCTCATGTGTCCTGTTAGGAGGTTTCAGACAAGCTATGCCTTTCAGGCCTAGCTTCTTTACTTTGGGAGTTATTGCTGGACGTTTAGCATGTTTTGAACTGCAGTCTGCTAGGGCCGAGAAAAGCACCGTAGGAGGTTCCAGGCATGTTCCCTCTTTCCAGGCAAAGGAAAAGGCTGAGAGCCAAAGCGACAGGGTCTGCTCGTGTGTCCTGTTAGGAGGTTTCAGACAAGCTATGCCTTTCAGGCCTAGCTTCTTTATTTTGGGAGTTATTGCTGGACGTTTAGCATGTTTTGAACTGCAGTCTGCTAGGGCCGAGAAAAGCACTGTAGGAGGTTCCAGGCATGTTCCCTCTTTCCAGGAAAAGGAAAAGGCTGAGAGCCAAAGTGACAGGGTCTGCTCGTGTGTCCTGTTAGGAGGTTTCAGACAAGCTATGCCTTTCAGGCCTAGCTTCTTTACTTTGGGAGTTATTGCTGGACGTTTAGCATGTTTTGAACTGCAGTCTGCTAGGGCCGAGAAAAGCACCGTAGGAAGTTCCAGGCATGTTCCCTCTTTCCAGGCAAAGGTAAAGGCTGAGAGCCAAAGTGACAGGGTCTGCTCGTGTGTCCTGTTAGGAGGTTTCACACAAGCTATGCCTTTCAGGCCTCGCTTCTTTACTTTGGGAGTTATTGCTGGACGTTTAGCATGTTTTGAACTGCAGTCTGCTAGGGCCGAGAAAAGCACCGTAGGAGGTTCCAGGCATGTTCCCTCTTTCCAGGCAAAGGAAAAGGCTGAGAGCCAAAGTGACAGGGTCTGCTCGTGTGTCCTGTTAGGAGGTTTCAGACAAGCTATGCCTTTCAGGCCTAGCTTCTTTACTTTGGGAGTTATTGCTGGACGTTTAGCATGTTTTGAACTGCAGTCTGCTAGGGCCGAGAAAAGCACCGTAGGAAGTTCCAGGCATGTTCCCTCTTTCCAGGCAAAGGTAAAGGCTGAGAGCCAAAGTGACAGGGTCTGCTCGTGTGTCCTGTTAGGAGGTTTCAGACAAGCTATGCCTTTCAGGCCTAGCTTCTTTACTTTGGGAGTTATTGCTGGACGTTTAGCATGTTTTGAACTGCAGTCTGCTAGGGCCGAGAAAAGCACCGTAGGAGGTTCCAGGCATGTTCCCTCTTTCCAGGCAAAGGAAAAGGCTGAGAGCCAAAGTGACAGGGTCTGCTCATGTGTCCTGTTAGGAGGTTTCAGACAAGCTATGCCTTTCAGGCCTAGCTTCTTTACTTTGGGAGTTATTGCTGGACGTTTAGCATGTTTTGAACTGCAGTCTGCTAGGGCCGAGAAAAGCACCGTAGGAGGTTCCAGGCATGTTCCCTCTTTCCAGGCAAAGGAAAAGGCTGAGAGCCAAAGTGACAGGGTCTGCTCATGTGTCCTGTTAGGAGGTTTCAGACAAGCTATTCCTTTCAGGCCTAGCTTCTTTACTTTGGGAGTTATTGCTGGACGTTTAGCATGTTTTGAACTGCAGTCTGCTAGGGCCGAGAAAAGCACCGTAGGAGGTTCCAGGCATGTTCCCTCTTTCCAGGCAAAGGAAAAGGCTGAGAGCCAAAGCGACAGGGTCTGCTCGTGTGTCCTGTTAGGAGGTTTCAGACAAGCTATGCCTTTCAGGCCTAGCTTCTTTATTTTGGGAGTTATTGCTGGATGTTTAGCATGTTTTGAACTGCAGTCTGCTAGGGCCGAGAAAAGCACCGTAGGAGGTTCCAGGCATGTTCCCTCTTTCCAGGCAAAGGAAAAGGCTGAGAGCCAAAGTGACAGGGTCTGCTGGTGTGTCCTGTTAGGAGGTTTCAGACAAGCTATGCCTTTCAGGCCTAGCTTCTTTACTTTGGGAGTTATTGCTGGACGTTTAGCATGTTTTGAACTGCAGTCTGCTAGGGCCGAGAAAAGCACCGTAGGAAGTTCCAGGCATGTTCCCTCTTTCCAGGCAAAGGTAAAGGCTGAGAGCCAAAGTGACAGGGTCTGCTCGTGTGTCCTGTTAGGAGGTTTCAGACAAGCTATGCCTTTCAGGCCTAGCTTCTTTACTTTGGGAGTTATTGCTGGACGTTTAGCATGTTTTGAACTGCAGTCTGCTAGGGCCGAGAAAAGCACCGTAGGAGGTTCCAGGCATGTTCCCTCTTTCCAGGCAAAGGAAAAGGCTGAGAGCCAAAGTGACAGGGTCTGATCGTGTGTCCTGTTAGGAGGTTTCAGACAAGCTATGCCTTTCAGGCCTCGCTTCTTTACTTTGGGAGTTATTGCTGGACGTTTAGCATGTTTTGAACTGCAGTCTGCTAGGGCCGAGAAAAGCACCGTAGGAGGTTCCAGGCATGTTCCCTCTTTCCAGGCAAAGGAAAAGGCTGAGAGCCAAAGCGACAGGGTCTGCTCGTGTGTCCTGTTAGGAGGTTTCAGACAAGCTATGCCTTTCAGGCCTCGCTTCTTTACTTTGGGAGTTATTGCTGGACGTTTAGCATGTTTTGAACTGCAGTCTGCTAGGGCCGAGAAAAGCACCGTAGGAGGTTCCAGGCATGTTCCCTCTTTCCAGGCAAAGGAAAAGGCTGAGAGAAAAAGGGACAGGGTCTGCTCGTGTGTCCTGTTAGGAGGTTTCAGACAAGCTATGCCTTTCAGGCCTAGCCTCTTTACTTTGGCAGTTATTGCTGGACGTTTAGCATGTTTTGAACTGCAGTCTGCTAGGGCCGAGAAAAGCACCGTAGGAGGTTCCAGGCATGTTCCCTCTTTCCAGGCAAAGGAAAAGGCTGAGAGCCAAAGTGACAGGGTCTGCTCGTGTGTCCTGTTAGGAGGTTTCAGACAAGCTATGCCTTTCAGGCCTAGCTTCTTTACTTTGGGAGTTATTGCTGGACGTTTAGCATGTTTTGAACTGCAGTCTGCTAGGGCCGAGAAAAGCACCGTAGGAGGTTCCAGGCATGTTCCCTCTTTCCAGGCAAAGGAAAAGTCTGAGAGCAAAAGGGACAGGGTCTGCTGGTGTGTCCTGTTAGGAGGTTTCAGACAAGCTATGCCTTTCAGGCCTAGCTTCTTTACTTTGGGAGTTATTGCTGGACGTTTAGCATGTTTTGAACTGCAGTCTGCTAGGGCCGAGAAAAGCACCGTAGGAGGTTCCAGGCATGTTCCCTCTTTCCAGGCAAAGGAAAAGGCTGAGAGCCAAAGGGACAGGGTCTGCTCGTGTGTCCTGTTAGGAGGTTTCAGACAAGCTATGCCTTTCAGGCCTAGCTTCTTTACTTTGGGAGTTATTGCTGGACGTTTAGCATGTTTTGAACTGCAGTCTGCTAGGGCCGAGAAAAGCACCGTAGGAGGTTCCAGGCATGTTCCCTCTTTCCAGGCAAAGGAAAAGGCTGAGAGCCAAAGTGACAGGGTCTGCTCGTGTGTCCTGTTACGAGGTTTCAGACAAGCTATGCCTTTCAGGCCTAGCTTCTTTACTTTGGGAGTTATTGCTGGACGTTTAGCATGTTTTGAACTGCAGTCTGCTAGGGCCGAGAAAAGCACCGTAGGAGGTTCCAGGCATGTTCCCTCTTTCCAGGCAAAGGAAAAGGCTGAGAGCCAAAGTGACAGGGTCTGCTCGTGTGTCCTGTTAGGAGGTTTCAGACAAGCTATGCCTTTCAGGCCTAGCTTCTTTACTTTGGGAGTTATTGCTGGACGTTTAGCATGTTTTGAACTGCAGTCTGCTAGGGCCGAGAAAAGCACCGTAGGAGGTTCCAGGCATGTTCCCTCTTTCCAGGCAAAGGAAAAGGCTGAGAGCCAAAGCGACAGGGTCTGCTGGTGTGTCCTGTTAGGAGGTTTCAGACAAGCTATGCCTTTCAGGCCTAGCTTCTTTACTTTGGGAGTTATTGCTGGACGTTTAGCATGTTTTGAACTGCAGTCTGCTAGGGCCGAGAAAAGCACCGTAGGAGGTTCCAGGCATGTTCCCTCTTTCCAGGCAAAGGAAAAGGCTGAGAGCCAAAGCGACAGGGTCTGCTCGTGTGTCCTGTTAGGAGGTTTCAGACAAGCTATGCCTTTCAGGCCTAGCTTCTTTACTTTGGGAGTTATTGCTGGACGTTTAGCATGTTTTGAACTGCAGTCTGCTAGGGCCGACAAAAGCACCGTAGGAGGTTCCAGGCATGTTCCCTCTTTCCAGGCAAAGGAAAAGGCTGAGAGCCAAAGTGACAGGGTCTGCTCGTGTGTCCTGTTAGGAGGTTTCAGACAAGCTATGCCTTTCAGGCCTCGCTTCTTTACTTTGGGAGTTATTGCTGGACGTTTAGCATGTTTTGAACTGCAGTCTGCTAGGGCCGAGAAAAGCACCGTAGGAGGTTCCAGGCATGTTCCCTCTTTCCAGGCAAAGGAAAAGTCTGAGAGCAAAAGGGACAGGGTCTGCTCGTGTGTCCTGTTAGGAGGTTTCAGACAAGCTATGCCTTTCAGGCCTAGCTTCTTTACTTTGGGAGTTATTGCTGGACGTTTAG
This sequence comes from Rallus limicola, assembly GCA_022605955.1. Lineage (NCBI taxonomy): Eukaryota > Metazoa > Chordata > Aves > Gruiformes > Rallidae > Rallus > Rallus limicola. The sequence continues at coordinate 879,802 of JAKCOZ010000053.1, read as the reverse complement.
CATGTTTTGAACTGCAGTCTGCTAGGGCCGAGAAAAGCACCGTAGGAGGTTCCAGGCATGTTCCCTCTTTCCAGGCAAAGGAAAAGGCTGAGAGCCAAAGCGACAGGGTCTGCTCGTGTGTCCTGTTAGGAGGTTTCAGACAAGCTATGCCTTTCAGGCCTAGCTTCTTTACTTTGGGAGTTATTGCTGGACGTTTAGCATGTTTTGAACTGCAGTCTGCTAGGGCCGAGAAAAGCACCGTAGGAGGTTCCAGGCATGTTCCCTCTTTCCAGGCAAAGGAAAAGGCTGAGAGCCAAAGGGACAGGGTATGCTCGTGTGTCCTGTTAGGAGGTTTCAGACAAGCTATGCCTTTCAGGCCTAGCTTCTTTACTTTGGGAGTTATTGCTGGACGTTTAGCATGTTTTGAACTGCAGTCTGCTAGGGCCGAGAAAAGCACCATAGGAGGTTCCAGGCATGTTCCCTCTTTCCAGGCAAAGGAAAAGGCTGAGAGCCAAAGTGACAGGGTCTGCTCGTGTGTCCTGTTAGGAGGTTTCAGACAAGCTATGCCTTTCAGGCCTAGCTTCTTTGCTTTGGGAGTTATTGCTGGACGTTTAGCATGTTTTGAACTGCAGTCTGCTAGGGCCGAGAAAAGCACCGTAGGAGGTTCCAGGCATGTTCCCTCTTTCCAGGCAAAGGAAAAGGCTGAGAGCCAAAGCGACAGGGTCTGCTGGTGTGTCCTGTTAGGAGGTTTCAGACAAGCTATGCCTTTCAGGCCTAGCTTCTTTACTTTGGGAGTTATTGCTGGACGTTTAGCATGTTTTGAACTGCAGTCTGCTAGGGCCGAGAAAAGCACCGTAGGAGGTTCCAGGCATGTTCCCTCTTTCCAGGCAAAGGAAAAGGCTGAGAGCCAAAGCGACAGGGGCTGCTCGTGTGTCCTGTTAGGAGGTTTCAGACAAGCTATGCCTTTCAGGCCTAGCTTCTTTACTTTGGGAGTTATTGCTGGACGTTTAGCATGTTTTGAACTGCAGTCTGCTAGGGCTTAGAAAAGCACCGTAGGAGGTTCCAGGCATGTTCCCTCTCTCCAGGCAAAGGAAAAGGCTGAGAGCCAAAGTGACAGGGTCTGCTCGTGTGTCCTGTTAGGAGGTTTCAGACAAGCTATGCCTTTCAGGCCTCGCTTCTTTACTTTGGGAGTTATTGCTGGACGTTTAGCATGTTTTGAACTGCAGTCTGCTAGGGCCGAGAAAAGCACCGTAGGAGGTTCCAGGCATGTTCCCTCTTTCCAGGCAAAGGAAAAGGCTGAGAGCCAAAGTGACAGGGTCTACTCGTGTGTCCTGTTAGGAGGTTTCAGACAAGCTATGCCTTTCAGGCCTCGCTTCTTTACTTTGGGAGTTATTGCTGGACGTTTAGCATGTTTTGAACTGCAGTCTGCTAGGGCCGAGAAAAGCACCGTAGGAGGTTCCAGGCATGTTCCCTCTTTCCAGGCAAAGGAAAAGGCTGAGAGCCAAAGTGACAGGGTCTGCTCGTGTGTCCTGTTAGGAGGTTTCAGACAAGCTATGCCTTTCAGGCCTCGCTTCTTTACTTTGGGAGTTATTGCTGGACGTTTAGCATGTTTTGAACTGCAGTCTGCTAGGGCCGAGAAAAGCACCGTAGGAGGTTCCAGGCATGTTCCCTCTTTCCAGGCAAAGGAAAAGGCTGAGAGCCAAAGCAACAGGGTCTGCTCGTGTGTCCTGTTAGGAGGTTTCAGACAAGCTATGCCTTTCAGGCCTAGCTTCTTTACTTTGGGAGTTATTGCTGGACGTTTAGCATGTTTTGAACTGCAGTCTGCTAGGGCCGAGAAAAGCACCGTAGGAGGTTCCAGGCATGTTCCCTCTTTCCAGGCAAAGGAAAAGGCTGAGAGCCAAAGTGACAGGGTCTACTCGTGTGTCCTGTTAGGAGGTTTCAGACAAGCTATGCCTTTCAGGCCTAGCTTCTTTACTTTGGGAGTTATTGCTGGACGTTTAGCATGTTTTGAACTGCAGTCTGCTAGGGCCGAGAAAAGCACCGTAGGAGGTTCCAGGCATGTTCCCTCTTTCCAGGCAAAGGAAAAGGCTGAGAGCCAAAGCGACATGGTCTGCTCGTGTGTCCTGTTAGGAGGTTTCAGACAAGCTATGCCTTTCAGGCCTAGCTTCTTTACTTTGGGAGTTATTGCTGGACGTTTAGCATGTTTTGAACTGCAGTCTGCTAGGGCCGAGAAAAGCACCGTAGGAGGTTCCAGGCATGTTCCCTCTTTCCAGGCAAAGGTAAAGGCTGAGAGCCAAAGTGACAGGGTCTGCTCGTGTGTCCTGTTAGGAGGTTTCAGACAAGCTATGCCTTTCAGGCCTAGCTTCTTTACTTTGGGAGTTATTGCTGGACGTTTAGCATGTTTTGAACTGCAGTCTGCTAGGGCCGAGAAAAGCACCGTAGGAGGTTCCAGGCATGTTCCCTCTTTCCAGGCAAAGGAAAAGGCTGAGAGCCAAAGTGACAGGGTCTGCTCGTGTGTCCTGTTAGGAGGTTTCAGACAAGCTATGCCTTTCAGGCCTAGCTTCTTTACTTTGGGAGTTATTGCTGGACGTTTAGCATGTTTTGAACTGCAGTCTGCTAGGGCCGAGAAAAGCACCGTAGGAGGTTCCAGGCATGTTCCCTCTTTCCAGGCAAAGGAAAAGGCTGAGAGCCAAAGCGACAGGGTCTGCTGGTGTGTCCTGTTAGGAGGTTTCAGACAAGCTATGCCTTTCAGGCCTAGCTTCTTTACTTTGGGAGTTATTGCTGGACGTTTAGCATGTTTTGAACTGCAGTCTGCTAGGGCCGAGAAAAGCACCGTAGGAGGTTCCAGGCATGTTCCCTCTTTCCAGGCAAAGGAAAAGGCTGAGAGCCAAAGCGACAGGGTCTGCTCGTGTGTCCTGTTAGGAGGTTTCAGACAAGCTATGCCTTTCAGGCCTAGCTTCTTTACTTTGGGAGTTATTGCTGGACGTTTAGCATGTTTTGAACTGCAGTCTGCTAGGGCCGACAAAAGCACCGTAGGAGGTTCCAGGCATGTTCCCTCTTTCCAGGCAAAGGAAAAGGCTGAGAGCCAAAGTGACAGGGTCTGCTCGTGTGTCCTGTTAGGAGGTTTCAGACAAGCTATGCCTTTCAGGCCTCGCTTCTTTACTTTGGGAGTTATTGCTGGACGTTTAGCATGTTTTGAACTGCAGTCTGCTAGGGCCGAGAAAAGCACCGTAGGAGGTTCCAGGCATGTTCCCTCTTTCCAGGCAAAGGAAAAGTCTGAGAGCAAAAGGGACAGGGTCTGCTCGTGTGTCCTGTTAGGAGGTTTCAGACAAGCTATGCCTTTCAGGCCTAGCTTCTTTACTTTGGGAGTTATTGCTGGACGTTTAGCATGTTTTGAACTGCAGTCTGCTAGGGCCGAGAAAAGCACCGTAGGAGGTTCCAGGCATGTTCCCTCTTTCCAGGCAAAGGAAAAGGCTGAGAGCCAAAGCGACAGGGTCTGCTCGTGTGCCCTGTTAAGAGGTTTCAGACAAGCTATGCCTTTCAGGCCTAGCTTCTTTACTTTGGGAGTTATTGCTGGACGTTTAGCATGTTTTGAACTGCAGTCTGCTAGGGCCGAGAAAAGCACCGTAGGAGGTTCCAGGCATGTTCCCTCTTTCCAGGCAAAGGAAAAGGCTGAGAGCCAAAGGGACAGGGTATGCTCGTGTGTCCTGTTAGGAGGTTTCAGACAAGCTATGCCTTTCAGGCCTAGCTTCTTTACTTTGGGAGTTATTGCTGGACGTTTAGCATGTTTTGAACTGCAGTCTGCTAGGGCCGAGAAAAGCACCGTAGGAGGTTCCAGGCATGTTCCCTCTTTCCAGGCAAAGGAAAAGGCTGAGAGCCAAAGTGACAGGGTCTGCTCGTGTGTCCTGTTAGGAGGTTTCAGACAAGCTATGCCTTTCAGGCCTAGCTTCTTTGCTTTGGGAGTTATTGCTGGACGTTTAGCATGTTTTGAACTGCAGTCTGCTAGGGCCGAGAAAAGCACCGTAGGAGGTTCCAGGCATGTTCCCTCTTTCCAGGCAAAGGAAAAGGCTGAGAGCCAAAGTGACAGGGTCTGCTCGTGTGTCCTGTTAGGAGGTTTCAGACAAGCTATGCCTTTCAGGCCTAGCTTCTTTACTTTGGGAGTTATTGCTGGACGTTTAGCATGTTTTGAACTGCAGTCTGCTAGGGCCGAGAAAAGCACCGTAGGAGGTTCCAGGCATGTTCCCTCTTTCCAGGCAAAGGAAAAGGCTGAGAGCCAAAGTGACAGGTTTCAGACAAGCTATGCCTTTCAGGCCTAGCTTCTTTACTTTGGGAGTTATTGCTGGACGTTTAGCATGTTTTGAACTGCAGTCTGCTAGGGCCGAGAAAAGCACCATAGGAGGTTCCAGGCATGTTCCCTCTTTCCAGGCAAAGGAAAAGGCTGAGAGCCAAAGGGACAGGGTCTGCTCGTGTGTCCTGTTAGGAGGTTTCAGACAAGCTATGCCTTTCAGGCCTAGCTTCTTTACTTTTGGAGTTATTGCTGGACGTTTAGCATGTTTTGAACTGCAGTCTGCTAGGGCCGAGAAAAGCACCGTAGGAGGTTCCAGGCATGTTCCCTCTTTCCAGGCAAAGGAAAAGGCTGAGAGCCAAAGCGACAGGGTCTGCTCGTGTGTCCTGTTAGGAGGTTTCAGACAAGCTATGCCTTTCAGGCCTAGCTTCTTTACTTTGGGAGTTATTGCTGGACGTTTAGCATGTTTTGAACTGCAGTCTGCTAGGGCCGAGAAAAGCACCGTAGGAGGTTCCAGGCATGTTCCCTCTCTTCCAGGCAAAGGAAAAGGCTGAGAGCCAAAGGGACAGGGTCTGCTGGTGTGTCCTGTTAGGAGGTTTCAGACAAGCTATGCCTTTCAGGCCTAGCTTCTTTACTTTGGGAGTTATTGCTGGACGTTTAGCATGTTTTGAACTGCAGTCTGCTAGGGCCGAGAAAAGCACCGTAGGAGGTTCCAGGCATGTTCCCTCTTTCCAGGCAAAGGAAAAGGCTGAGAGCCAAAGCGACAGGGTCTGCTGGTGTGTCCTGTTAGGAGGTTTCAGACAAGCTATGCCTTTCAGGCCTAGCTTCTTTACTTTGGGAGTTATTGCTGGACGTTTAGCATGTTTTGAACTGCAGTCTGCTAGGGCCGAGAAAAGCACCGTAGGAGGTTCCAGGCATGTTCCCTCTCTCCAGGCAAAGGAAAAGGCTGAGAGCCAAAGTGACAGGGTCTGCTCGTGTGTCCTGTTAGGAGGTTTCAGACAAGCTATGCCTTTCAGGCCTCGCTTCTTTACTTTGGGAGTTATTGCTGGACGTTTAGCATGTTTTGAACTGCAGTCTGCTAGGGCCGAGAAAAGCACCGTAGGAGGTTCCAGGCATGTTCCCTCTTTCCAGGCAAAGGAAAAGGCTGAGAGCCAAAGTGACAGGGTCTACTCGTGTGTCCTGTTAGGAGGTTTCAGACAAGCTATGCCTTTCAGGCCTAGCTTCTTTACTTTGGGAGTTATTGCTGGACGTTTAGCATGTTTTGAACTGCAGTCTGCTAGGGCCGAGAAAAGCACCGTAGGAGGTTCCAGGCATGTTCCCTCTTTCCAGGCAAAGGAAAAGGCTGAGAGCCAAAGCGACAGGGTCTGCTCGTGTGTCCTGTTAGGAGGTTTCAGACAAGCTATGCCTTTCAGGCCTAGCTTCTTTACTTTGGGAGTTATTGCTGGATGTTTAGCATGTTTTGAACTGCAGTCTGCTAGGGCCGAGAAAAGCACCGTAGGAGGTTCCAGGCATGTTCCCTCTTTCCAGGCAAAGGAAAAGGCTGAGAGCCAAAGTGACAGGGTCTGCTCGTGTGTCCTGTTAGGAGGTTTCAGACAAGCTATGCCTTTCAGGCCTCGCTTCTTTACTTTGGGAGTTATTGCTGGACGTTTAGCATGTTTTGAACTGCAGTCTGCTAGGGCCGAGAAAAGCACCGTAGGAGGTTCCAGGCATGTTCCCTCTTTCCAGGCAAAGGAAAAGGCTGAGAGCCAAAGGGACAGGGTCTGCTCGTGTGTCCTGTTAGGAGGTTTCAGACAAGCTATGCCTTTCAGGCCTAGCTTCTTTACTTTGGGAGTTATTGCTGGACGTTTAGCATGTTTTGAACTGCAGTCTGCTAGGGCCGAGAAAAGCACCGTAGGAGGTTCCAGGCATGTTCCCTCTTTCCAGGCAAAGGAAAAGGCTGAGAGCCAAAGCGACAGGGTCTGCTCGTGTGTCCTGTTAGGAGGTTTCAGACAAGCTATGCCTTTCAAGCCTAGCTTCTTTATTTTGGGAGTTATTGCTGGACATTTAGCATGTTTTGCACTGCAGTCTGCTAGGGCCGAGAAAAGCACCGTAGGAGGTTCCAGGCATGTTCCCTCTTTCCAGGCAAAGGAAAAGGCTGAGAGCCAAAGTGACAGGGTCTGCTCGTGTGTCCTGTTAGGAGGTTTCAGACAAGCTATGCCTTTCAAGCCTAGCTTCTTTACTTTGGGAGTTATTGCTGGATGTTTAGCATGCTTTGAACTGCAGTCTGCTAGGGCCGAGAAAAGCACCGTAGGAGGTTCCAGGCATGTTCCCTCTTTCCAGGCAAAGGAAAAGGCTGAGAGCCAAAGGGACAGGGTCTGCTCGTGTGTCCTGTTAGGAGGTTTCAGACAAGCTATGCCTTTCAGGCCTAGCTTCTTTACTTTGGGAGTTATTGCTGGACGTTTAGCATGTTTTGAACTGCAGTCTGCTAGGGCCGAGAAAAGCACCGTAGGAGGTTCCAGGCATGTTCCCTCTTTCCAGGCAAAGGAAAAGGCTGAGAGCCAAAGTGACAGGGTCTGCTCGTGTGTCATGTTAGGAGGTTTCAGACAAGCTATGCCTTTCAGGCCTAGCTTCTTTACTTTGGGAGTTATTGCTGGACGTTTAGCATGTTTTGAACTGCAGTCTGCTAGGGCCGAGAAAAGCACCGTAGGAGGTTCCAGGCATGTTCCCTCTTTCCAGGCAAAGGAAAAGGCTGAGAGCCAAAGTGACAGGTTTCAGACAAGCTATGCCTTTCAGGCCTAGCTTCTTTACTTTGGGAGTTATTGCTGGACGTTTAGCATGTTTTGAACTGCAGTCTGCTAGGGCCGAGAAAAGCACCATAGGAGGTTCCAGGCATGTTCCCTCTTTCCAGGCAAAGGAAAAGGCTGAGAGCCAAAGGGACAGGGTCTGCTCGTGTGTCCTGTTAGGAGGTTTCAGACAAGCTATGCCTTTCAGGCCTAGCTTCTTTACTTTGGGAGTTATTGCTGGACGTTTAGCATGTTTTGAACTGCAGTCTGCTAGGGCCGAGAAAAGCACCGTAGGAGGTTCCAGGCATGTTCCCTCTTTCCAGGCAAAGGAAAAGGCTGAGAGCCAAAGCGACAGGGTCTGCTCGTGTGTCCTGTTAGGAGGTTTCAGACAAGCTATGCCTTTCAGGCCTAGCTTCTTTACTTTGGGAGTTATTGCTGGACGTTTAGCATGTTTTGAACTGCAGTCTGCTAGGGCCGAGAAAAGCACCGTAGGAGGTTCCAGGCATGTTCCCTCTTTCCAGGCAAAGGAAAAGGCTGAGAGCCAAAGTGACAGGGTCTGCTCGTGTGTCCTGTTAGGAGGTTTCAGACAAGCTATGCCTTTCAAGCCTAGCTTCTTTACTTTGGGAGTTATTGCTGGATGTTTAGCATGCTTTGAACTGCAGTCTGCTAGGGCCGAGAAAAGCACCGTAGGAGGTTCCAGGCATGTTCCCTCTTTCCAGGCAAAGGAAAAGGCTGAGAGCCAAAGGGACAGGGTCTGCTCGTGTGTCCTGTTAGGAGGTTTCAGACAAGCTATGCCTTTCAGGCCTAGCTTCTTTACTTTGGGAGTTATTGCTGGACGTTTAGCATGTTTTGAACTGCAGTCTGCTAGGGCCGAGAAAAGCACCGTAGGAGGTTCCAGGCATGTTCCCTCTTTCCAGGCAAAGGAAAAGGCTGAGAGCCAAAGTGACAGGGTCTGCTCGGGTGTCCTGTTAGGAGGTTTCAGACAAGCTATGCCTTTCAGGCCTAGCTTCTTTACTTTGGGAGTTATTGCTGGACGTTTAGCATGTTTTGAACTGCAGTCTGCTAGGGCCGAGAAAAGCACCGTAGGAGGTTCCAGGCATGTTCCCTCTTTCCAGGCAAAGTAAAAGGCTGAGAGACAAAGCGACAGGTTCTGCTGGTGTGTCCTGTTAGGAGGTTTCAGACAAGCTATGCCTTTCAGGCCTAGCTTCTTTACTTTGGGAGTTATTGCTGGACGTTTAGCATGTTTTGAACTGCAGTCTGCTAGGGCCGAGAAAAGCACCGTAGGAGGTTCCAGGCATGTTCCCTCTTTCCAGGCAAAGGAAAAGGCTGAGAGCCAAAGTGACAGGTTTAAGACAAGCTATGCCTTTCAGGCCTAGCTTCTTTACTTTGGGAGTTATTGCTGGACGTTTAGCATGTTTTGAACTGCAGTCTGCTAGGGCCGAGAAAAGCACCATAGGAGGTTCCAGGCATGTTCCCTCTTTCCAGGCAAAGGAAAAGGCTGAGAGCCAAAGCGACAGGGTCTGCTCGTGTGTCCTGTTAGGAGGTTTCAGACAAGCTATGCCTTTCAGGCCTAGCTTCTTTATTTTGGGAGTTATTGCTGGACATTTAGCATGTTTTGAACTGCAGTCTGCTAGGGCCGAGAAAAGCACCGTAGGAGGTTCCAGGCATGTTCCCTCTTTCCAGGCAAAGGAAAAGGCTGAGAGCCAAAGTGACAGGGTCTGCTCGTGTGTCCTGTTAGGAGGTTTCAGACAAGCTATGCCTTTCAGGCCTAGCTTCTTTACTTTGGGAGTTATTGCTGGATGTTTAGCATGTTTTGAACTGCAGTCTGCTAGGGCCGAGAAAAGCACCGTAGGAGGTTCCAGGCATGTTCCCTCTTTCCAGGCAAAGGAAAAGGCTGAGAGCCAAAGTGACAGGGTCTGCTCGTGTGTCCTGTTAGGAGGTTTCAGACAAGCTATGCCTTTCAGGCCTCGCTTCTTTACTTTGGGAGTTATTGCTGGACGTTTAGCATGTTTTGAACTGCAGTCTGCTAGGGCCGAGAAAAGCACCGTAGGAGGTTCCAGGCATGTTCCCTCTTTCCAGGCAAAGGAAAAGGCTGAGAGCCAAAGTGACAGGTTTCAGACAAGCTATGCCTTTCAGGCCTAGCTTCTTTACTTTGGGAGTTATTGCTGGACGTTTAGCATGTTTTGAACTGCAGTCTGCTAGGGCCGAGAAAAGCACCATAGGAGGTTCCAGGCATGTTCCCTCTTTCCAGGCAAAGGAAAAGGCTGAGAGCCAAAGCGACAGGGTCTGCTCGTGTGTCCTGTTAGGAGGTTTCAGACAAGCTATGCCTTTCAGGCCTAGCTTCTTTATTTTGGGAGTTATTGCTGGACATTTAGCATGTTTTGAACTGCAGTCTGCTAGGGCCGAGAAAAGCACCGTAGGAGGTTCCAGGCATGTTCCCTCTTTCCAGGCAAAGGAAAAGGCTGAGAGCCAAAGTGACAGGGTCTGCTCGTGCGTCCTGTTAGGAGGTTTCAGACAAGCTATGCCTTTCAGGCCTCGCTTCTTTACTTTGGGAGTTATTGCTGGACGTTTAGCATGTTTTGAACTGCAGTCTGCTAGGGCCGAGAAAAGCACCGTAGGAGGTTCCAGGCATGTTCCCTCTTTCCAGGCAAAGGAAAAGGCTGAGAGCCAAAGTGACAGGGTCTGCTGGTGTGTCCTGTTAGGAGGTTTCAGACAAGCTATGCCTTTCAGGCCTAGCTTCTTTACTTTGGGAGTTATTGCTGGACGTTTAGCATGTTTTGAACTGCAGTCTGCTAGGGCCGAGAAAAGCACCGTAGGAGGTTCCAGGCATGTTCCCTCTTTCCAGGCAAAGGAAAAGGCTGAGAGCCAAAGCGACAGGGTCTGCTCGTGTGTCACGTTAGGAGGTTTCAGACAAGCTATGCCTTTCAGGCCTAGCTTTTTTACTTTGGGAGTTATTGCTGGACGTTTAGCATGTTTTGAACTGCAGTCTGCTAGGGCCGAGAAAAGCACCGTAGGAGGTTTCAGGCATGTTCCCTCTTTCCAGGCAAAGGAAAAGGCTGAGAGCCAAAGTGACAGGGTCTGCTCGTGTGTCCTGTTAGGAGGTTTCAGACAAGCTATGCCTTTCAGGCCTCGCTTCTTTACTTTGGGAGTTATTGCTGGACGTTTAGCATGTTTTGAACTGCAGTCTGCTAGGGCCGAGAAAAGCACCGTAGGAGGTTCCAGGCATGTTCCCTCTTTCCAGGCAAAGGAAAAGGCTGAGAGCCAAAGCGACAGGGTTTGCTCGTGTGTCCTGTTAGGAGGTTTCAGACAAGCTATGCCTTTCAGGCCTAGCTTCTTTACTTTGGGAGTTATTGCTGGACGTTTAGCATGTTTTGAACTGCAGTCTGCTAGGGCCGAGAAAAGCACCGTAGGAGGTTCCAGGCATGTTCCCTCTTTCCAGGCAAAGGAAAAGGCTGAGAGCCAGAGGGACAGGGTCTGCTGGTGTGTCCTGTTAGGAGGTTTCAGACAAGCTATGCCTTTCAGGCCTAGCTTCTTTACTTTGGGAGTTATTGCTGGACGTTTAGCATGTTTTGAACTGCAGTCTGCTAGGGCCGAGAAAAGCACCGTAGGAGGTTCCAGGCATGTTCCCTCTTTCCAGGCAAAGGAAAAGGCTGAGAGCCAAAGCGACAGGGTCTGCTCGTGTGTCCTGTTAGGAGGTTTCAGACAAGCTATGCCTTTCAGGCCTAGCTTCTTTACTTTGGGAGTTATTGCTGGACGTTTAGCATGTTTTGAACTGCAGTCTGCTAGGGCCGACAAAAGCACCGTAGGAGGTTCCAGGCATGTTCCCTCTTTCCAGGCAAAGGAAAAGGCTGAGAGCCAAAGTGACAGGGTCTGCTTGTGTGTCCTGTTAGGAGGTTTCAGACAAGTATGCCTTTAATGCCTAGCTTCTTTACTTTGGGAGTTATTGCTGGACGTTTAGCATGTTTTGAACTGCAGTCTGCTAGGGCCGAGAAAAGCACCGTAGGAGGTTCCAGGCATGTTCCCTCTTTCCAGGCAAAGGAAAAGGCTGAGAGCCAAAGTGACAGGGTCTGCTCGTGTGTCCTGTTAGGAGGTTTCAGACAAGCTATGCCTTTCAGGCCTCGCTTCTTTACTTTGGGAGTTATTGCTGGACGTTTAGCATGTTTTGAACTGCAGTCTGCTAGGGCCGAGAAAAGCACCGTAGGAGGTTCCAGGCATGTTCCCTCTTTCGGGGCAAAGGAAAAGGCTGAGAGCCAAAGTGACAGGGTCTGCTGTTGTGTCCTGTTAGGAGGTTTCAGACAAGCTATGCCTTTCAGGCCTAGCTTCTTTACTTTGGGAGTTATTGCTGGACGTTTAGCATGTTTTGAACTGCAGTCTGCTAGGGCCGAGAAAAGCACCGTAGGAGGTTCCAGGCATGTTCCCTCTTTCCAGGCAAAGGAAAAGGCTGAGAGCCAAAGTGACAGGTTTCAGACAAGCTATGCCTTTCAGGCCTAGCTTCTTTACTTTGGGAGTTATTGCTGGACGTTTAGCATGTTTTGAACTGCAGTCTGCTAGGGCCGAGAAAAGCACCATAGGAGGTTCCAGGCATGTTCCCTCTTTCCAGGCAAAGGAAAAGGCTGAGAGCCAAAGGGACAGGGTCTGCTCGTGTGTCCTGTTAGGAGGTTTCAGACAAGCTATGCCTTTCAGGCCTAGCTTCTTTACTTTGGGAGTTATTGCTGGACGTTTAGCATGTTTTGAACTGCAGTCTGCTAGGGCCGAGAAAAGCACCGTAGGAGGTTCCAGGCATGTTCCCTCTTTCCAGGCAAAGGAAAAGGCTGAGAGCCAAAGCGACAGGGTCTGCTCGTGTGTCCTGTTAGGAGGTTTCAGACAAGCTATGCCTTTCAGGCCTAGCTTCTTTATTTTGGGAGTTATTGCTGGACATTTAGCATGTTTTGAACTGCAGTCTGCTAGGGCCGAGAAAAGCACCGTAGGAGGTTCCAGGCATGTTCCCTCTTTCCAGGCAAAGGAAAAGGCTGAGAGCCAAAGTGACAGGGTCTGCTCGTGTGTCCTGTTAGGAGGTTTCAGACAAGCTATGCCTTTCAGGCCTAGCTTCTTTACTTTGGGAGTTATTGCTGGACGTTTAGCAAGTTTTGAACTGCAGTCTGCTAGGGCCGAGAAAAGCACCGTAGGAGGTTCCAGGCATGTTCCCTCTTTCCAGGCAAAGGAAAAGGCTGAGAGCCAAAGGGACAGGGTCTGCTCGTGTGTCCTGTTAGGAGGTTTCAGACAAGCTATGCCTTTCAGGCCTCGCTTCTTTACTTTGGGAGTTATTGCTGGACGTTTAGCATGTTTTGAACTGCAGTCTGCTAGGGCCGAGAAAAGCACCGTAGGAGGTTCCAGGCATGTTCCCTCTTTCCAGGCAAAGGAAAAGGCTGAGAGCCAAAGTGACAGGGTCTACTCGTGTGTCCTGTTAGGAGGTTTCAGACAAGCTATGCCTTTCAGGCCTAGCTTCTTTACTTTGGGAGTTATTGCTGGACGTTTAGCATGTTTTGAACTGCAGTCTGCTAGGGCCGAGAAAAGCACCGTAGGAGGTTCCAGGCATGTTCCCTCTTTCCAGGCAAAGGAAAAGGCTGAGAGCCAAAGCGACAGGGTCTGCTCGTGTGTCCTGTTAGGAGGTTTCAGACAAGCTATGCCTTTCAGGCCTAGCTTCTTTACTTTGGGAGTTATTGCTGGACGTTTAGCATGTTTTGAACTGCAGTCTGCTAGGGCCGAGAAAAGCACCATAGGAGGTTCCAGGCATGTTCCCTCTTTCCAGGCAAAGGAAAAGGCTGAGAGCCAAAGGGACAGGGTCTGCTCGTGTGTCCTGTTAGGAGGTTTCAGACAAGCTATGCCTTTCAGGCCTAGCTTCTTTACTTTGGGAGTTATTGCTGGACGTTTAGCATGTTTTGAACTGCAGTCTGCTAGGGCCGAGAAAAGCACCGTAGGAGGTTCCAGGCATGTTCCCTCTTTCCAGGCAAAGGAAAAGGCTGAGAGCCAAAGCGACAGGGTCTGCTCGTGTGTCCTGTTAGGAGGTTTCAGACAAGCTATGCCTTTCAGGCCTAGCTTCTTTATTTTGGGAGTTATTGCTGGACAATTAGCACGTTTTGAACTGCAGTCTGCTAGGGCCGAGAAAAGCACCGTAGGAGGTTCCAGGCATGTTCCCTCTTTCCAGGCAAAGGAAAAGGCTGAGAGCCAAAGTGACAGGGTCTGCTCGTGTGTCCTGTTAGGAGGTTTCAGACAAGCTATGCCTTTCAGGCCTAGCTTCTTTACTTTGGGAGTTATTGCTGGACGTTTAGCATGTTTTGAACTGCAGTCTGCTAGGGCCGAGAAAAGCACCGTAGGAGGTTCCAGGCATGTTCCCTCTTTCCAGGCAAAGGTAAAGGCTGAGAGCCAAAGTGACAGGGTCTGCTCGTGTGTCCTGTTAGGAGGTTTCAGACAAGCTATGCCTTTCAGGCCTCGCTTCTTTACTTTGGGAGTTATTGCTGGACGTTTAACATGTTTTGAACTGCAGTCTGCTAGGGCCGAGAAAAGCACCGTAGGAGGTTCCAGGCATGTTCCCTCTTTCCAGGCAAAGGAAAAGGCTGAGAGCCAAAGTGACAGGGTCTGCTCGTGTGTCCTGTTAGGAGGTTTCAGACAAGCTATGCCTTTCAGGCCTCGCTTCTTTACTTTGGGAGTTATTGCTGGACGTTTAACATGTTTTGAACTGCAGTCTGCTAGGGCCGAGAAAAGCACCGTAGGAGGTTCCAGGCATGTTCCCTCTTTCCAGGCAAAGGAAAAGGCTGAGAGCCAAAGTGACAGGGTCTGCTGTTGTGTCCTGTTAGGAGGTTTCAGACAAGCTATGCCTTTCAGGCCTCGCTTCTTTACTTTGGGAGTTATTGCTGGACGTTTAGCATGTTTTGAACTGCAGTCTGCTAGGGCCGAGAAAAGCACCGTAGGAGGTTCCAGGCATGTTCCCTCTTTCCAGGCAAAGGAAAAGGCTGAGAGCCAAAGCGACAGGGTCTGCTCGTGTGTCCTGTTAGGAGGTTTCAGACAAGCTATGCCTTTCAGGCCTAGCTTCTTTACTTTGGGAGTTATTGCTGGACGTTTAGCATGTTTTGAACTGCAGTCTGCTAGGGCCGAGAAAAGCACCGTAGGAGGTTCCAGGCATGTTCCCTCTTTCCAGGCAAAGGAAAAGGCTGAGAGCCAAAGCGACAGGGTCTGCTGGTGTGTCCTGTTAGGAGGTTTCAGACAAGCTATGCCTTTCAGGCCTAGCTTCTTTACTTTGGGAGTTATTGCTGGACGTTTAGCATATTTTGAACTGCAGTCTGCTAGGGCCGAGAAAAGCACCGTAGGAGGTTCCAGGCATGTTCCCTCTTTCCAGGCAAAGGAAAAGGCTGAGAGCCAAAGCGACAGGGTCTGCTCGTGTGTCCTGTTAGGAGGTTTCAGACAAGCTATGCCTTTCAGGCCTAGCTTCTTTACTTTGGGAGTTATTGCTGGACGTTTAGCATGTTTTGAACTGCAGTCTGCTAGGGCCGAGAAAAGCACCGTAGGAGGTTCCAGGCATGTTCCCTCTCTCCAGGCAAAGGAAAAGGCTGAGAGCCAAAGTGACAGGGTCTGCTCGTGTGTCCTGTTAGGAGGTTTCAGACAAGCTATGCCTTTCAGGCCTCGCTTCTTTACTTTGGGTGTTATTGCTGGACGTTTAGCATGTTTTGAACTGCAGTCTGCTAGGGCCGAGAAAAGCACCGTAGGAGGTTCCAGGCATGTTCCCTCTTTCCAGGCAAAGGAAAAGGCTGAGAGCCAAAGTGACAGGGTCTACTCGTGTGTCCTGTTAGGAGGTTTCAGACAAGCTATGCCTTTCAGGCCTAGCTTCTTTACTTTGGGAGTTATTGCTGGACGTTTAGCATGTTTTGAACTGCAGTCTGCTAGGGCCGAGAAAAGCACCGTAGGAGGTTCCAGGCATGTTCCCTCTTTCCAGGCAAAGGAAAAGGCTGAGAGCCAAAGCGACAGGGTCTGCTCGTGTGTCACGTTAGGAGGTTTCAGACAAGCTATGCCTTTCAGGCCTAGCTTTTTTACTTTGGGAGTTATTGCTGGACGTTTAGCATGTTTTGAACTGCAGTCTGCTAGGGCCGAGAAAAGCACCGTAGGAGGTTCCAGGCATGTTCCCTCTTTCCAGGCAAAGGAAAAGGCTGAGAGCCAAAGTGACAGGGTCTGCTCGTGTGTCCTGTTAGGAGGTTTCAGACAAGCTATGCCTTTCAGGCCTCGCTTCTTTACTTTGGGAGTTATTGCTGGACGTTTAGCATGTTTTGAACTGCAGTCTGCTAGGGCCGAGAAAAGCACCGTAGGAGGTTCCAGGCATGTTCCCTCTTTCCAGGCAAAGGAAAAGGCTGAGAGCCAAAGCGACAGGGTCTGCTCGTGTGTCCTGTTAGGAGGTTTCAGACAAGCTATGCCTTTCAGGCCTAGCTTCTTTACTTTGGGAGTTATTGCTGGACGTTTAGCATGTTTTGAACTGCAGTCTGCTAGGGCCGAGAAAAGCACCGTAGGAGGTTCCAGGCATGTTCCCTCTTTCCAGGCAAAGGAAAAGGCTGAGAGCCAAAGTGACAGGGTCTGCTCGTGTGTCCTGTTAGGAGGTTTCAGACAAGCTATGCCTTTCAGGCCTAGCTTCTTTACTTTGGGAGTTATTGCTGGACGTTTAGCATGTTTTGAACTGCAGTCTGCTAGGGCCGAGAAAAGCACCGTAGGAGGTTCCAGGCATGTTCCCTCTTTCCAGGCAAAGGAAAAGGCTGAGAGCCAAAGGGACAGGGTCTGCTGGTGTGTCCTGTTAGGAGGTTTCAGACAAGCTATGCCTTTCAGGCCTAGCTTCTTTACTTTGGGAGTTATTGCTGGACGTTTAGCATGTTTTGAACTGCAGTCTGCTAGGGCCGAGAAAAGCACCGTAGGAGGTTCCAGGCATGTTCCCTCTTTCCAGGCAAAGGAAAAGGCTGAGAGCCAAAGCGACAGGGGCTGCTCGTGTGTCCTGTTAGGAGGTTTCAGACAAGCTATGCCTTTCAGGCCTAGCTTCTTTACTTTGGGAGTTATTGCTGGACGTTTAGCATGTTTTGAACTGCAGTCTGCTAGGGCCGAGAAAAGCACCGTAGGAGGTTCCAGGCATGTTCCCTCTTTCCAGGCAAAGGAAAAGGCTGAGAGCCAAAGTGACAGGGTCTGCTCGTGTGTCCTGTTAGGAGGTTTCAGACAAGCTATGCCTTTCAGGCCTCGCTTCTTTACTTTGGGAGTTATTGCTGGACGTTTAGCATGTTTTGAACTGCAGTCTGCTAGGGCCGAGAAAAGCACCGTAGGAGGTTCCAGGCATGTTCCCTCTTTCGGGGCAAAGGAAAAGGCTGAGAGCCAAAGTGACAGGGTCTGCTCGTGTGTCCTGTTAGGAGGTTTCAGACAAGCTATGCCTTTCAGGCCTAGCTTCTTTACTTTGGGAGTTATTGCTGGACGTTTAGCATGTTTTGAACTGCAGTCTGCTAGGGCCGAGAAAAGCACCGTAGGAGGTTCCAGGCATGTTCCCTCTTTCCAGGCAAAGGAAAAGGCTGAGAGCCAAAGTGACAGGTTTCAGACAAGCTATGCCTTTCAGGCCTAGCTTCTTTACTTTGGGAGTTATTGCTGGACGTTTAGCATGTTTTGAACTGCAGTCTGCTAGGGCAGAGAAAAGCACCGTAGGAGGTTCCAGGCATGTTCCCTCTTTCCAGGCAAAGGAAAAGGCTGAGAGCCAAAGGGACAGGGTCTGCTCGTGTGTCCTGTTAGGAGGTTTCAGACAAGCTATGCCTTTCAGGCCTAGCTTCTTTACTTTGGGAGTTATTGCTGGACGTTTAGCATGTTTTGAACTGCAGTCTGCTAGGGCCGAGAAAAGCACCGTAGGAGGTTCCAGGCATGTTCCCTCTTTCCAGGCAAAGGAAAAGGCTGAGAGCCAAAGCGACAGGGTCTGCTCGTGTGTCCTGTTAGGAGGTTTCAGACAAGCTATGCCTTTCAGGCCTAGCTTCTTTATTTTGGGAGTTATTGCTGGACATTTAGCATGTTTTGAACTGCAGTCTGCTAGGGCCGAGAAAAGCACCGTAGGAGGTTCCAGGCATGTTCCCTCTTTCCAGGCAAAGGAAAAGGCTGAGAGCCAAAGTGACAGGGTCTGCTCGTGTGTCCTGTTAGGAGGTTTCAGACAAGCTATGCCTTTCAGGCCTAGCTTCTTTACTTTGGGAGTTATTGCTGGACGTTTAGCATGTTTTGAACTGCAGTCTGCTAGGGCCGAGAAAAGCACCGTAGGAGGTTCCAGGCATGTTCCCTCTTTCCAGGCAAAGGAAAAGGCTGAGAGCCAAAGGGACAGGGTCTGCTCGTGTGTCCTGTTAGGAGGTTTCAGACAAGCTATGCCTTTCAGGCCTCGCTTCTTTACTTTGGGAGTTATTGCTGGACGTTTAGCATGTTTTGAACTGCAGTCTGCTAGGGCCGAGAAAAGCACCATAGGAGGTTCCAGGCATGTTCCCTCTTTCCAGGCAAAGGAAAAGGCTGAGAGCCAAAGTGACAGGGTCTACTCGTGTGTCCTGTTAGGAGGTTTCAGACAAGCTATGCCTTTCAGGCCTAGCTTCTTTACTTTGGGAGTTATTGCTGGACGTTTAGCATGTTTTGAACTGCAGTCTGCTAGGGCCGAGAAAAGCACCGTAGGAGGTTCCAGGCATGTTCCCTCTTTCCAGGCAAAGGAAAAGGCTGAGAGCCAAAGCGACAGGGTCTGCTCGTGTGTCCTGTTAGGAGGTTTCAGACAAGCTATGCCTTTCAGGCCTAGCTTCTTTACTTTGGGAGTTATTGCTGGACGTTTAGCATGTTTTGAACTGCAGTCTGCTAGGGCCGAGAAAAGCACCATAGGAGGTTCCAGGCATGTTCCCTCTTTCCAGGCAAAGGAAAAGGCTGAGAGCCAAAGGGACAGGGTCTGCTCGTGTGTCCTGTTAGGAGGTTTCAGACAAGCTATGCCTTTCAGGCCTAGCTTCTTTACTTTGGGAGTTATTGCTGGACGTTTAGCATGTTTTGAACTGCAGTCTGCTAGGGCCGAGAAAAGCACCGTAGGAGGTTCCAGGCATGTTCCCTCTTTCCAGGCAAAGGAAAAGGCTGAGAGCCAAAGCGACAGGGTCTGCTCGTGTGTCCTGTTAGGAGGTTTCAGACAAGCTATGCCTTTCAGGCCTAGCTTCTTTATTTTGGGAGTTATTGCTGGACATTTAGCATGTTTTGAACTGCAGTCTGCTAGGGCCGAGAAAAGCACCGTAGGAGGTTCCAGGCATGTTCCCTCTTTCCAGGCAAAGGAAAAGGCTGAGAGCCAAAGTGACAGGGTCTGCTCGTGTGTCCTGTTAGGAGGTTTCAGACAAGCTATGCCTTTCAGGCCTAGCTTCTTTACTTTGGGAGTTATTGCTGGACGTTTAGCATGTTTTGAACTGCAGTCTGCTAGGGCCGAGAAAAGCACCGTAGGAGGTTCCAGGCATGTTCCCTCTTTCCAGGCAAAGGAAAAGGCTGAGAGCCAAAGTGACAGGGTCTGCTCGTGTGTCCTGTTAGGAGGTTTCAGACAAGCTATGCCTTTCAGGCCTCGCTTCTTTACTTTGGGAGTTATTGCTGGACGTTTAACATGTTTTGAACTGCAGTCTGCTAGGGCCGAGAAAAGCACCGTAGGAGGTTCCAGGCATGTTCCCTCTTTCCAGGCAAAGGAAAAGGCTGAGAGCCAAAGTGACAGGGTCTGCTGTTGTGTCCTGTTAGGAGGTTTCAGACAAGCTATGCCTTTCAGGCCTAGCTTCTTTACTTTGGGAGTTATTGCTGGACGTTTAGCATGTTTTGAACTGCAGTCTGCTAGGGCCGAGAAAAGCACCGTAGGAGGTTCCAGGCATGTTCCCTCTTTCCAGGCAAAGGAAAAGGCTGAGAGCCAAAGCGACAGGGTCTGCTGGTGTGTCCTGTTAGGAGGTTTCAGACAAGCTATGCCTTTCAGGCCTAGCTTCTTTACTTTGGGAGTTATTGCTGGACGTTTAGCATGTTTTGAACTGCAGTCTGCTAGGGCCGAGAAAAGCACCGTAGGAGGTTCCAGGCATGTTCCCTCTTTCCAGGCAAAGGAAAAGGCTGAGAGCCAAAGCGACAGGGTCTGCTGGTGTGTCCTGTTAGGAGGTTTCAGACAAGCTATGCCTTTCAGGCCTAGCTTCTTTACTTTGGGAGTTATTGCTGGACGTTTAGCATATTTTGAACTGCAGTCTGCTAGGGCCGAGAAAAGCACCGTAGGAGGTTCCAGGCATGTTCCCTCTTTCCAGGCAAAGGAAAAGGCTGAGAGCCAAAGCGACAGGGTCTGCTCGTGTGTCCTGTTAGGAGGTTTCAGACAAGCTATGCCTTTCAGGCCTAGCTTCTTTACTTTGGGAGTTATTGCTGGACGTTTAGCATGTTTTGAACTGCAGTCTGCTAGGGCCGAGAAAAGCACCGTAGGAGGTTCCAGGCATGTTCCCTCTCTCCAGGCAAAGGAAAAGGCTGAGAGCCAAAGTGACAGGGTCTGCTCGTGTGTCCTGTTAGGAGGTTTCAGACAAGCTATGCCTTTCAGGCCTCGCTTCTTTACTTTGGGAGTTATTGCTGGAGGTTTAGCATGTTTTGAACTGCAGTCTGCTAGGGCCGAGAAAAGCACCGTAGGAGGTTCCAGGCATGTTCCCTCTTTCCAGGCAAAGGAAAAGGCTGAGAGCCAAAGTGACAGGGTCTACTCGTGTGTCCTGTTAGGAGGTTTCAGACAAGCTATGCCTTTCAGGCCTAGCTTCTTTACTTTGGGAGTTATTGCTGGACGTTTAGCATGTTTTGAACTGCAGTCTGCTAGGGCCGAGAAAAGCACCGTAGGAGGTTCCAGGCATGTTCCCTCTTTCCAGGCAAAGGAAAAGGCTGAGAGCCAAAGCGACAGGGTCTGCTCGTGTGTCACGTTAGGAGGTTTCAGACAAGCTATGCCTTTCAGGCCTAGCTTTTTTACTTTGGGAGTTATTGCTGGACGTTTAGCATGTTTTGAACTGCAGTCTGCTAGGGCCGAGAAAAGCACCGTAGGAGGTTCCAGGCATGTTCCCTCTTTCCAGGCAAAGGAAAAGGCTGAGAGCCAAAGTGACAGGGTCTGCTCGTGTGTCCTGTTAGGAGGTTTCAGACAAGCTATGCCTTTCAGGCCTCGCTTCTTTACTTTGGGAGTTATTGCTGGACGTTTAGCATGTTTTGAACTGCAGTCTGCTAGGGCCGAGAAAAGCACCGTAGGAGGTTCCAGGCATGTTCCCTCTTTCCAGGCAAAGGAAAAGGCTGAGAGCCAAAGCGACAGGGTCTGCTCGTGTGTCCTGTTAGGAGGTTTCAGACAAGCTATGCCTTTCAGGCCTAGCTTCTTTACTTTGGGAGTTATTGCTGGACGTTTAGCATGTTTTGAACTGCAGTCTGCTAGGGCCGAGAAAAGCACCGTAGGAGGTTCCAGGCATGTTCCCTCTTTCCAGGCAAAGGAAAAGGCTGAGAGCCAAAGTGACAGGGTCTGCTCGTGTGTCCTGTTAGGAGGTTTCAGACAAGCTATGCCTTTCAGGCCTAGCTTCTTTACTTTGGGAGTTATTGCTGGACGTTTAGCATGTTTTGAACTGCAGTCTGCTAGGGCCGAGAAAAGCACCGTAGGAGGTTCCAGGCATGTTCCCTCTTTCCAGGCAAAGGAAAAGGCTGAGAGCCAAAGCGACAGGGTCTGCTCGTGTGTCCTGTTAGGAGGTTTCAGACAAGCTATGCCTTTAATGCCTAGCTTCTTTACTTTGGGAGTTATTGCTGGACGTTTAGCATGTTTTGAACTGCAGTCTGCTAGGGCCGAGAAAAGCACCGTAGGAGGTTCCAGGCATGTTCCCTCTTTCCAGGCAAAGGAAAAGGCTGAGAGCCAAAGTGACAGGGTCTGCTCGTGTGTCCTGTTAGGAGGTTTCAGACAAGCTATGCCTTTCAGGCCTCGCTTCTTTACTTTGGGAGTTATTGCTGGACGTTTAGCATGTTTTGAACTGCAGTCTGCTAGGGCCGAGAAAAGCACCGTAGGAGGTTCCAGGCATGTTCCCTCTTTCGGGGCAAAGGAAAAGGCTGAGAGCCAAAGTGACAGGGTCTGCTCGTGTGTCCTGTTAGGAGGTTTCAGACAAGCTATGCCTTTCAGGCCTAGCTTCTTTACTTTGGGAGTTATTGCTGGACGTTTAGCATGTTTTGAACTGCAGTCTGCTAGGGCCGAGAAAAGCACCGTAGGAGGTTCCAGGCATGTTCCCTCTTTCCAGGCAAAGGAAAAGGCTGAGAGCCAAAGTGACAGGTTTCAGACAAGCTATGCCTTTCAGGCCTAGCTTCTTTACTTTGGGAGTTATTGCTGGACGTTTAGCATGTTTTGAACTGCAGTCTGCTAGGGCCGAGAAAAGCACCGTAGGAGGTTCCAGGCATGTTCCCTCTTTCCAGGCAAAGGAAAAGGCTGAGAGCCAAAGCGACAGGGGCTGCTCGTGTGTCCTGTTAGGAGGTTTCAGACAAGCTATGCCTTTCAGGCCTAGCTTCTTTACTTTGGGAGTTATTGCTGGACGTTTAGCATGTTTTGAACTGCAGTCTGCTAGGGCCGAGAAAAGCACCGTAGGAGGTTCCAGGCATGTTCCCTCTTTCCAGGCAAAGGAAAAGGCTGAGAGCCAAAGCGACAGGGTCTGCTCGTGTGTCCTGTTAGGAGGTTTCAGACAAGCTATGCCTTTCAGGCCTAGCTTCTTTATTTTGGGAGTTATTGCTGGACATTTAGCATGTTTTGAACTGCAGTCTGCTAGGGCCGAGAAAAGCACCGTAGGAGGTTCCAGGCATGTTCCCTCTTTCCAGGCAAAGGAAAAGGCTGAGAGCCAAAGTGACAGGGTCTGCTCGTGTGTCCTGTTAGGAGGTTTCAGACAAGCTATGCCTTTCAGGCCTAGCTTCTTTACTTTGGGAGTTATTGCTGGACGTTTAGCATGTTTTGAACTGCAGTCTGCTAGGGCCGAGAAAAGCACCGTAGGAGGTTCCAGGCATGTTCCCTCTTTCCAGGCAAAGGAAAAGGCTGAGAGCCAAAGGGACAGGGTCTGCTCGTGTGTCCTGTTAGGAGGTTTCAGACAAGCTATGCCTTTCAGGCCTAGCTTCTTTACTTTGGGAGTTATTGCTGGACGTTTAGCATGTTTTGAACTGCAGTCTGCTAGGGCCGAGAAAAGCACCATAGGAGGTTCCAGGCATGTTCCCTCTTTCCAGGCAAAGGAAAAGGCTGAGAGCCAAAGGGACAGGGTCTGCTCGTGTGTCCTGTTAGGAGGTTTCAGACAAGCTATGCCTTTCAGGCCTAGCTTCTTTACTTTGGGAGTTATTGCTGGACGTTTAGCATGTTTTGAACTGCAGTCTGCTAGGGCCGAGAAAAGCACCGTAGGAGGTTCCAGGCATGTTCCCTCTTTCCAGGCAAAGGAAAAGGCTGAGAGCCAAAGCGACAGGGTCTGCTCGTGTGTCCTGTTAGGAGGTTTCAGACAAGCTATGCCTTTCAGGCCTAGCTTCTTTATTTTGGGAGTTATTGCTGGACATTTAGCATGTTTTGAACTGCAGTCTGCTAGGGCCGAGAAAAGCACCGTAGGAGGTTCCAGGCATGTTCCCTCTTTCCAGGCAAAGGAAAAGGCTGAGAGCCAAAGTGACAGGGTCTGCTCGTGTGTCCTGTTAGGAGGTTTCAGACAAGCTATGCCTTTCAGGCCTAGCTTCTTTACTTTGGGAGTTATTGCTGGACGTTTAGCATGTTTTGAACTGCAGTCTGCTAGGGCCGAGAAAAGCACCGTAGGAGGTTCCAGGCATGTTCCCTCTTTCCAGGAAAAGGAAAAGGCTGAGAGCCAAAGTGACAGGGTCTGCTCGTGTGTCCTGTTAGGAGGTTTCAGACAAGCTATGCCTTTCAGGCCTCGCTTCTTTACTTTGGGAGTTATTGCTGGACGTTTAACATGTTTTGAACTGCAGTCTGCTAGGGCCGAGAAAAGCACCGTAGGAGGTTCCAGGCATGTTCCCTCTTTCCAGGCAAAGGAAAAGGCTGAGAGCCAAAGTGACAGGGTCTGCTGTTGTGTCCTGTTAGGAGGTTTCAGACAAGCTATGCCTTTCAGGCCTCGCTTCTTTACTTTGGGAGTTATTGCTGGACGTTTAGCATGTTTTGAACTGCAGTCTGCTAGGGCCGAGAAAAGCACCGTAGGAGGTTCCAGGCATGTTCCCTCTTTCCAGGCAAAGGAAAAGGCTGAGAGCCAAAGTGACAGGGTCTGCTCGTGTGTCCTGTTAGGAGGTTTCAGACAAGCTATGCCTTTCAGGCCTATCTTCTTTACTTTGGGAGTTATTGCTGGACGTTTAGCATGTTTTGAACTGCAGTCTGCTAGGGCCGAGAAAAGCACCGTAGGAGGTTCCAGGCATGTTCCCTCTTTCCAGGCAAAGGAAAAGGCTGAGAGCCAAAGTGACAGGGTCTGCTCGTGTGTCCTGTTAGGAGGTTTCAGACAAGCTATGCCTTTCAGGCCTAGCTTCTTTACTTTGGGAGTTATTGCTGGACGTTTAGCATGTTTTGAACTGCAGTCTGCTAGGGCCGAGAAAAGCACCGTAGGAGGTTCCAGGCATGTTCCCTCTTTCCAGGAAAAGGAAAAGGCTGAGAGCCAAAGTGACAGGGTCTGCTCGTGTGTCCTGTTAGGAGGTTTCAGACAAGCTATGCCTTTCAGGCCTCGCTTCTTTACTTTGGGAGTTATTGCTGGACGTTTAACATGTTTTGAACTGCAGTCTGCTAGGGCCGAGAAAAGCACCGTAGGAGGTTCCAGGCATGTTCCCTCTTTCCAGGCAAAGGAAAAGGCTGAGAGCCAAAGTGACAGGGTCTGCTGTTGTGTCCTGTTAGGAGGTTTCAGACAAGCTATGCCTTTCAGGCCTCGCTTCTTTACTTTGGGAGTTATTGCTGGACGTTTAGCATGTTTTGAACTGCAGTCTGCTAGGGCCGAGAAAAGCACCGTAGGAGGTTCCAGGCATGTTCCCTCTCTCCAGGCAAAGGAAAAGGCTGAGAGCCAAAGTGACAGGGTCTGCTCGTGTGTCCTGTTAGGAGGTTTCAGACAAGCTATGCCTTTCAGGCCTCGCTTCTTTACTTTGGGAGTTATTGCTGGACGTTTAGCATGTTTTGAACTGCAGTCTGCTAGGGCCGAGAAAAGCACCGTAGGAGGTTCCAGGCATGTTCCCTCTTTCCAGGCAAAGGAAAAGGCTGAGAGCCAAAGTGACAGGGTCTACTCGTGTGTCCTGTTAGGAGGTTTCAGACAAGCTATGCCTTTCAGGCCTAGCTTCTTTACTTTGGGAGTTATTGCTGGACGTTTAGCATGTTTTGAACTGCAGTCTGCTAGGGCCGAGAAAAGCACCGTAGGAGGTTCCAGGCATGTTCCCTCTTTCCAGGCAAAGGAAAAGGCTGAGAGCCAAAGCGACAGGGTCTGCTCGTGTGTCCTGTTAGGAGGTTTCAGACAAGCTATGCCTTTCAGGCCTAGCTTCTTTACTTTGGGAGTTATTGCTGGACGTTTAGCATGTTTTGAACTGCAGTCTGCTAGGGCCGAGAAAAGCACCGTAGGAGGTTCCAGGCATGTTCCCTCTTTCCAGGCAAAGGAAAAGGCTGAGAGCCAAAGTGACAGGTTTCAGACAAGCTATGCCTTTCAGGCCTAGCTTCTTTACTTTGGGAGTTATTGCTGGACGTTTAGCATGTTTTGAACTGCAGTCTGCTAGGGCCGAGAAAAGCACCGTAGGAGGTTCCAGGCATGTTCCCTCTTTCCAGGCAAAGGAAAAGGCTGAGAGCCAAAGTGACCGGGTCTGCTCGTGTGTCCTGTTAGGAGGTTTCAGACAAGCTATGCCTTTCAGGCCTATCTTCTTTACTTTGGGAGTTATTGCTGGACGTTTAGCATGTTTTGAACTGCAGTCTGCTAGGGCCGAGAAAAGCACCGTAGGAGGTTCCAGGCATGTTCCCTCTTTCCAGGCAAAGGAAAAGGCTGAGAGCCAAAGCGACAGGGTCTGCTCGTGTGTCCTGTTAGGAGGTTTCAGACAAGCTATGCCTTTCAGGCCTAGCTTCTTTATTTTGGGAGTTATTGCTGGACATTTAGCATGTTTTGAACTGCAGTCTGCTAGGGCCGAGAAAAGCACCGTAGGAGGTTCCAGGCATGTTCCCTCTTTCCAGGCAAAGGAAAAGGCTGAGAGCCAAAGTGACAGGGTCTGCTCGTGTGTCCTGTTAGGAGGTTTCAGACAAGCTATGCCTTTCAAGCCTAGCTTCTTTACTTTGGGAGTTATTGCTGGATGTTTAGCATGTTTTGAACTGCAGTCTGCTAGGGCCGAGAAAAGCACCGTAGGAGGTTCCAGGCATGTTCCCTCTTTCCAGGCAAAGGAAAAGGCTGAGAGCCAAAGTGACAGGTTTCAGACAAGCTATGCCTTTCAGGCCTAGCTTCTTTACTTTGGGAGTTATTGCTGGACGTTTAGCATGTTTTGAACTGCAGTCTGCTAGGGCCGAGAAAAGCACCGTAGGAGGTTCCAGGCATGTTCCCTCTTTCCAGGCAAAGGAAAAGGCTGAGAGCCAAAGCGACAGGGTCTGCTCGTGTGTCCTGTTAGGAGGTTTCAGACAAGCTATGCCTTTCAGGCCTAGCTTCTTTACTTTGGGAGTTATTGCTGGACGTTTAGCATGTTTTGAACTGCAGTCTGCTAGGGCCGAGAAAAGCACCGTAGGAGGTTCCAGGCATGTTCCCTCTTTCCAGGCAAAGGAAAAGGCTGAGAGCCAAAGTGACAGGGTCTGCTCGTGTGTCCTGTTAGGAGGTTTCAGACAAGCTATGCCTTTCAGGCCTCGCTTCTTTACTTTGGGAGTTATTGCTGGACGTTTAGCATGTTTTGAACTGCAGTCTGCTAGGGCCGAGAAAAGCACCGTAGGAGGTTCCAGGCATGTTCCCTCTTTCCAGGCAAAGGAAAAGGCTGAGAGCCAAAGCGACAGGGTCTGCTCGTGTGTCCTGTTAGGAGGTTTCAGACAAGCTATGCCTTTCAGGCCTAGCTTCTTTACTTTGGGAGTTATTGCTGGACGTTTAGCATGTTTTGAACTGCAGTCTGCTAGGGCCGAGAAAAGCACCGTAGGAGGTTCCAGGCATGTTCCCTCTTTCCAGGCAAAGGAAAAGGCTGAGAGCCAAAGTGACAGGTTTCAGACAAGCTATGCCTTTCAGGCCTAGCTTCTTTACTTTGGGAGTTATTGCTGGACGTTTAGCATGTTTTGAACTGCAGTCTGCTAGGGCCGAGAAAAGCACCGTAGGAGGTTCCAGGCATGTTCCCTCTTTCCAGGCAAAGGAAAAGGCTGAGAGCCAAAGCGACCGGGTCTGCTCGTGTGTCCTGTTAGGAGGTTTCAGACAAGCTATGCCTTTCAGGCCTATCTTCTTTACTTTGGGAGTTATTGCTGGACGTTTAGCATGTTTTGAACTGCAGTCTGCTAGGGCCGAGAAAAGCACCGTAGGAGGTTCCAGGCATGTTCCCTCTTTCCAGGCAAAGGAAAAGGCTGAGAGCCAAAGCGACAGGGTCTGCTCGTGTGTCCTGTTAGGAGGTTTCAGACAAGCTATGCCTTTCAGGCCTAGCTTCTTTATTTTGGGAGTTATTGCTGGACATTTAGCATGTTTTGAACTGCAGTCTGCTAGGGCCGAGAAAAGCACCGTAGGAGGTTCCAGGCATGTTCCCTCTTTCCAGGCAAAGGAAAAGGCTGAGAGCCAAAGTGACAGGGTCTGCTCGTGTGTCCTGTTAGGAGGTTTCAGACAAGCTATGCCTTTCAGGCCTAGCTTCTTTACTTTGGGAGTTATTGCTGGATGTTTAGCATGTTTTGAACTGCAGTCTGCTAGGGCCGAGAAAAGCACCGTAGGAGGTTCCAGGCATGTTCCCTCTTTCCAGGCAAAGGAAAAGGCTGAGAGCCAAAGTGACAGGTTTCAGACAAGCTATGCCTTTCAGGCCTAGCTTCTTTACTTTGGGAGTTATTGCTGGACGTTTAGCATGTTTTGAACTGCAGTCTGCTAGGGCCGAGAAAAGCACCGTAGGAGGTTCCAGGCATGTTCCCTCTTTCCAGGCAAAGGAAAAGGCTGAGAGCCAAAGCGACAGGGTCTGCTCGTGTGTCCTGTTAGGAGGTTTCAGACAAGCTATGCCTTTCAGGCCTAGCTTCTTTACTTTGGGAGTTATTGCTGGACGTTTAGCATGTTTTGAACTGCAGTCTGCTAGGGCCGAGAAAAGCACCGTAGGAGGTTCCAGGCATGTTCCCTCTTTCCAGGCAAAGGAAAAGGCTGAGAGCCAAAGTGACAGGGTCTGCTCGTGTGTCCTGTTAGGAGGTTTCAGACAAGCTATGCCTTTCAGGCCTCGCTTCTTTACTTTGGGAGTTATTGCTGGACGTTTAGCATGTTTTGAACTGCAGTCTGCTAGGGCCGAGAAAAGCACCGTAGGAGGTTCCAGGCATGTTCCCTCTTTCCAGGCAAAGGAAAAGGCTGAGAGCCAAAGTGACAGGTTTCAGACAAGCTATGCCTTTCAGGCCTAGCTTCTTTACTTTGGGAGTTATTGCTGGACGTTTAGCATGTTTTGAACTGCAGTCTGCTAGGGCCGAGAAAAGCACCGTAGGAGGTTCCAGGCATGTTCCCTCTTTCCAGGCAAAGGAAAAGGCTGAGAGCCAAAGTGACAGGGTCTGCTCGTGTGTCCTGTTAGGAGGTTTCAGACAAGCTATGCCTTTCAGGCCTAGCTTCTTTACTTTGGGAGTTATTGCTGGACGTTTAGCATGTTTTGAACTGCAGTCTGCTAGGGCCGAGAAAAGCACCGTAGGAGGTTCCAGGCATGTTCCCTCTTTCCAGGCAAAGGAAAAGGCTGAGAGCCAAAGCGACAGGGTCTGCTCGTGTGTCCTGTTAGGAGGTTTCAGACAAGCTATGCCTTTCAGGCCTAGCTTCTTTACTTTGGGAGTTATTGCTGGACGTTTAGCATGTTTTGAACTGCAGTCTGCTAGGGCCGAGAAAAGCACCATAGGAGGTTCCAGGCATGTTCCCTCTTTCCAGGCAAAGGAAAAGGCTGAGAGCCAAAGGGACAGGGTCTGCTCGTGTGTCCTGTTAGGAGGTTTCAGACAAGCTATGCCTTTCAGGCCTAGCTTCTTTACTTTGGGAGTTATTGCTGGATGTTTAGCATGTTTTGAACTGCAGTCTGCTAGGGCCGAGAAAAGCACCGTAGGAGGTTCCAGGCATGCTCCCTCTTTCCAGGCAAAGGAAAAGGCTGAGAGCCAAAGTGACAGGGTCTGCTCGTGTGTCCTGTTAGGAGGTTTCAGACAAGCTATGCCTTTCAGGCCTAGCTTCTTTACTTTGGGAGTTATTGCTGGACGTTTAGCATGTTTTGAACTGCAGTCTGCTAGGGCCGAGAAAAGCACCGTAGGAGGTTCCAGGCATGTTCCCTTATTCCAGGCAAAGGAAAAGGCTGAGAGCCAAAGTGACAGGGTCTGCTCGTGTGTCCTGTTAGGAGGTTTCAGACAAGCTATGCCTTTCAGGCCTAGCTTCTTTACTTTGGGAGTTATTGCTGGACGTTTAGCATGTTTTGAACTGCAGTCTGCTAGGGCCGAGAAAAGCACCGTAGGAGGTTCCAGGCATGTTCCCTCTTTCCAGGCAAAGGAAAAGGCTGAGAGCCAAAGTGACAGGGTCTGCTCGTGTGTCCTGTTAGGAGGTTTCAGACAAGCTATGCCTTTCAGGCCTAGCTTCTTTACTTTGGGAGTTATTGCTGGACGTTTAGCATGTTTTGAACTGCAGTCTGCTAGGGCCGAGAAAAGCACCGTAGGAGGTTCCAGGCATGTTCCCTCTTTCCAGGCAAAGGAAAAGGCTGAGAGCCAAAGCGACAGGGTCTGCTCGTGTGTCCTGTTAGGAGGTTTCAGACAAGCTATGCCTTTCAGGCCTCGCTTCTTTACTTTGGGAGTTATTGCTGGACGTTTAGCATGTTTTGAACTGCAGTCTGCTAGGGCCGAGAAAAGCACCGTAGGAGGTTCCAGGCATGTTCCCTCTTTCCAGGCAAAGGAAAAGGCTGAGAGCCAAAGTGACAGGGTCTGCTCGTGTGTCCTGTTAGGAGGTTTCAGACAAGCTATGCCTTTCAGGCCTAGCTTCTTTACTTTGGGAGTTATTGCTGGACGTTTAGCATGTTTTGAACTGCAGTCTGCTAGGGCCGAGAAAAGCACCGTAGGAGGTTCCAGGCATGTTCCCTCTTTCCAGGCAAAGGAAAAGGCTGAGAGCCAAAGTGACAGGGGCTGCTCGTGTGTCCTGTTAGGAGGTTTCAGACAAGCTATGCCTTTCAGGCCTAGCTTCTTTACTTTGGGAGTTATTGCTGGACGTTTAGCATGTTTTGAACTGCAGTCTGCTAGGGCCGAGAAAAGCACCGTAGGAGGTTCCAGGCATGTTCCCTCTTTCCAGGCAAAGGAAAAGGCTGAGAGCCAAAGTGACAGGGTCTGCTCGTGTGTCCTGTTAGGAGGTTTCAGACAAGCTATGCCTTTCAGGCCTAGCTTCTTTACTTTGGGAGTTATTGCTGGACGTTTAGCATGTTTTGAACTGCAGTCTGCTAGGGCCGAGAAAAGCACCGTAGGAGGTTCCAGGCATGTTCCCTCTTTCCAGGCAAAGGAAAAGGCTGAGAGCCAAAGTGACAGGGTCTGCTCGTGTGTCCTGTTAGGAGGTTTCAGACAAGCTATGCCTTTCAGGCCTAGCTTCTTTACTTTGGGAGTTATTGCTGGACGTTTAGCATGTTTTGAACTGCAGTCTGCTAGGGCCGAGAAAAGCACCGTAGGAGGTTCCAGGCATGTTCCCTCTTTCCAGGCAAAGGAAAAGGCTGAGAGCCAAAGCGACAGGGTCTGCTCGTGTGTCCTGTTAGGAGGTTTCAGACAAGCTATGCCTTTCAGGCCTAGCTTCTTTACTTTGGGAGTTATTGCTGGACGTTTAGCATGTTTTGAACTGCAGTCTGCTAGGGCCGAGAAAAGCACCGTAGGAGGTTCCAGGCATGTTCCCTCTTTCCAGGCAAAGGAAAAGGCTGAGAGCCAAAGTGACAGGGTCTGCTCGTGTGTCCTGTTAGGAGGTTTCAGACAAGCTATGCCTTTCAGGCCTAGCTTCTTTACTTTGGGAGTTATTGCTGGACGTTTAGCATGTTTTGAACTGCAGTCTGCTAGGGCCGAGAAAAGCACCGTAGGAGGTTCCAGGCATGTTCCCTCTTTCTAGGCAAAGGAAAAGGCTGAGAGCCAAAGTGAAAGGGTCTGCTCGTGTGTCCTGTTAGGAGGTTTCAGACAAGCTATGCCTTTCAGGCCTAGCTTCTTTACTTTGGGAGTTATTGCTGGACGTTTAGCATGTTTTGAACTGCAGTCTGCTAGGGCCGAGAAAAGCACCGTAGGAGGTTCCAGGCATGTTCCCTCTTTCCAGGCAAAGGAAAAGGCTGAGAGCCAAAGCGACAGGGTCTGCTCGTGTGTCCTGTTAGGAGGTTTCAGACAAGCTATGCCTTTCAGGCCTCGCTTCTTTACTTTGGGAGTTATTGCTGGACGTTTAGCATGTTTTGAACTGCAGTCTGCTAGGGCCGAGAAAAGCACCGTAGGAGGTTCCAGGCATGTTCCCTCTTTCCAGGCAAAGGAAAAGGCTGAGAGCCAAAGTGACAGGGTCTGCTGTTGTGTCCTGTTAGGAGGTTTCAGACAAGCTATGCCTTTCAGGCCTAGCTTCTTTACTTTGGGAGTTATTGCTGGACGTTTAGCATGTTTTGAACTGCAGTCTGCTAGGGCCGAGAAAAGCACCGTAGGAGGTTCCAGGCATGTTCCCTCTTTCCAGGCAAAGGAAAAGGCTGAGAGCCAAAGTGACAGGGTCTGCTCGTGTGTCCTGTTAGGAGGTTTCAGACAAGCTATGCCTTTCAGGCCTAGCTTCTTTACTTTGGGAGTTATTGCTGGACGTTTAGCATGTTTTGAACTGCAGTCTGCTAGGGCCGAGAAAAGCACCGTAGGAGGTTCCAGGCATGTTCCCTCTTTCCAGGCAAAGGAAAAGGCTGAGAGCCAAAGTGACAGGTTTCAGACAAGCTATGCCTTTCAGGCCTAGCTTCTTTACTTTGGGAGTTATTGCTGGACGTTTAGCATGTTTTGAACTGCAGTCTGCTAGGGCCGAGAAAAGCACCGTAGGAGGTTCCAGGCATGTTCCCTCTTTCCAGGCAAAGGAAAAGGCTGAGAGCCAAAGTGACAGGGTCTGCTCGTGTGTCCTGTTAGGAGGTTTCAGACAAGCTATGCCTTTCAGGCCTAGCTTCTTTACTTTGGGAGTTATTGCTGGACGTTTAGCATGTTTTGAACTGCAGTCTGCTAGGGCCGAGAAAAGCACCGTAGGAGGTTCCAGGCATGTTCCCTCTTTCCAGGCAAAGGAAAAGGCTGAGAGCCAAAGCGACAGGGTCTGCTCGTGTGTCCTGTTAGGAGGTTTCAGACAAGCTATGCCTTTCAGGCCTAGCTTCTTTACTTTGGGAGTTATTGCTGGACATTTAGCATGTTTTGAACTGCAGTCTGCTAGGGCCGAGAAAAGCACCGTAGGAGGTTCCAGGCATGTTCCCTCTTTCCAGGCAAAGGAAAAGGCTGAGAGCCAAAGTGACAGGGTCTGCTCGTGTGTCCTGTTAGGAGGTTTCAGACAAGCTATGCCTTTCAGGCCTAGCTTCTTTACTTTAGGAGTTATTGCTGGACGTTTAGCATGTTTTGAACTGCAGTCTGCTAGGGCCGAGAAAAGCACCGTAGGAGGTTCCAGGCATGTTCCCTCTTTCCAGGCAAAGGAAAAGGCTGAGAGCCAAAGCGACAGGGTCTGCTGGTGTGTCCTGTTAGGAGGTTTCAGACAAGCTATGCCTTTCAGGCCTAGCTTCTTTACTTTGGGAGTTATTGCTGGATGTTTAGCATGTTTTGAACTGCAGTCTGCTAGGGCCGAGAAAAGCACCGTAGGAGGTTCCAGGCATGCTCCCTCTTTCCAGGCAAAGGAAAAGGCTGAGAGCCAAAGTGACAGGGGCTGCTCGTGTGTCCTGTTAGGAGGTTTCAGACAAGCTATGCCTTTCAGGCCTAGCTTCTTTACTTTGGGAGTTATTGCTGGACGTTTAGCATGTTTTGAACTGCAGTCTGCTAGGGCCGAGAAAAGCACCGTAGGAGGTTCCAGGCATGTTCCCTCTTTCCAGGCAAAGGAAAAGGCTGAGAGCCAAAGTGACAGGTTTCAGACAAGCTATGCCTTTCAGGCCTCGCTTCTTTACTTTGGGAGTTATTGCTGGACGTTTAGCATGTTTTGAACTGCAGTCTGCTAGGGCCGAGAAAAGCACCATAGGAGGTTCCAGGCATGTTCCCTCTTTCCAGGCAAAGGAAAAGGCTGAGAGCCAAAGGGACAGGGTCTGCTCGTGTGTCCTGTTAGGAGGTTTCAGACAAGCTATGCCTTTCAGGCCTAGCTTCTTTACTTTGGGAGTTATTGCTGGACGTTTAGCATGTTTTGAACTGCAGTCTGCTAGGGCCGAGAAAAGCACCGTAGGAGGTTCCAGGCATGTTCCCTCTTTCCAGGCAAAGGAAAAGGCTGAGAGCCAAAGCGACAGGGTCTGCTCGTGTGTCCTGTTAGGAGGTTTCAGACAAGCTATGCCTTTCAGGCCTAGCTTCTTTATTTTGGGAGTTATTGCTGGACATTTAGCATGTTTTGAACTGCAGTCTGCTAGGGCCGAGAAAAGCACCGTAGGAGGTTCCAGGCATGTTCCCTCTTTCCAGGCAAAGGAAAAGGCTGAGAGCCAAAGTGACAGGGTCTGCTCGTGTGTCCTGTTAGGAGGTTTCAGACAAGCTATGCCTTTCAAGCCTAGCTTCTTTACTTTGGGAGTTATTGCTGGATGTTTAGCATGTTTTGAACTGCAGTCTGCTAGGGCCGAGAAAAGCACCGTAGGAGGTTCCAGGCATGTTCCCTCTTTCCAGGCAAAGGAAAAGGCTGAGAGCCAAAGTGACAGGTTTCAGACAAGCTATGCCTTTCAGGCCTAGCTTCTTTACTTTGGGAGTTATTGCTGGACGTTTAGCATGTTTTGAACTGCAGTCTGCTAGGGCCGAGAAAAGCACCGTAGGAGGTTCCAGGCATGTTCCCTCTTTCCAGGCAAAGGAAAAGGCTGAGAGCCAAAGTGACAGGGTCTGCTCGTGTGTCCTGTTAGGAGGTTTCAGACAAGCTATGCCTTTCAGGCCTAGCTTCTTTACTTTGGGAGTTATTGCTGGACGTTTAGCATGTTTTGAACTGCAGTCTGCTAGGGCCGAGAAAAGCACCGTAGGAGGTTCCAGGCATGTTCCCTCTTTCCAGGCAAAGGAAAAGGCTGAGAGCCAAAGTGACAGGGTCTGCTCGTGTGTCCTGTTAGGAGGTTTCAGACAAGCTATGCCTTTCAGGCCTAGCTTCTTTACTTTGGGAGTTATTGCTGGACGTTTAGCATGTTTTGAACTGCAGTCTGCTAGGGCCGAGAAAAGCACCTTAGGAGGTTCCAGGCATGTTCCCTCTTTCCAGGCAAAGGAAAAGGCTGAGAGCCAAAGCGACAGGGTCTGCTCGTGTGTCCTGTTAGGAGGTTTCAGACAAGCTATGCCTTTCAGGCCTAGCTTCTTTACTTTGGGAGTTATTGCTGGACATTTAGCATGTTTTGAACTGCAGTCTGCTAGGGCCGAGAAAAGCACCGTAGGAGGTTCCAGGCATGTTCCCTCTTTCCAGGCAAAGGAAAAGGCTGAGAGCCAAAGTGACAGGGTCTGCTCGTGTGTCCTGTTAGGAGGTTTCAGACAAGCTATGCCTTTCAGGCCTAGCTTCTTTACTTTGGGAGTTATTGCTGGACGTTTAGCATGTTTTGAACTGCAGTCTGCTAGGGCCGAGAAAAGCACCGTAGGAGGTTCCAGGCATGTTCCCTCTTTCCAGGCAAAGGAAAAGGCTGAGAGCCAAAGCGACAGGGTCTGCTGTTGTGTCCTGTTAGGAGGTTTCAGACAAGCTATGCCTTTCAGGCCTAGCTTCTTTACTTTGGGAGTTATTGCTGGACATTTAGCATGTTTTGAACTGCAGTCTGCTAGGGCCGAGAAAAGCACCGTAGGAGGTTCCAGGCATGCTCCCTCTTTCCAGGCAAAGGAAAAGGCTGAGAGCCAAAGTGACAGGGGCTGCTCGTGTGTCCTGTTAGGAGGTTTCAGACAAGCTATGCCTTTCAGGCCTAGCTTCTTTACTTTGGGAGTTATTGCTGGACGTTTAGCATGTTTTGAACTGCAGTCTGCTAGGGCCGAGAAAAGCACCGTAGGAGGTTCCAGGCATGTTCCCTCTTTCCAGGCAAAGGAAAAGGCTGAGAGCCAAAGTGACAGGTTTCAGACAAGCTATGCCTTTCAGGCCTAGCTTCTTTACTTTGGGAGTTATTGCTGGACGTTTAGCATGTTTTGAACTGCAGTCTGCTAGGGCCGAGAAAAGCACCATAGGAGGTTCCAGGCATGTTCCCTCTTTCCAGGCAAAGGAAAAGGCTGAGAGCCAAAGGGACAGGGTCTGCTCGTGTGTCCTGTTAGGAGGTTTCAGACAAGCTATGCCTTTCAGGCCTAGCTTCTTTACTTTGGGAGTTATTGCTGGACGTTTAGCATGTTTTGAACTGCAGTCTGCTAGGGCCGAGAAAAGCACCGTAGGAGGTTCCAGGCATGTTCCCTCTTTCCAGGCAAAGGAAAAGGCTGAGAGCCAAAGCGACAGGGTCTGCTCGTGTGTCCTGTTAGGAGGTTTCAGACAAGCTATGCCTTTCAGGCCTAGCTTCTTTATTTTGGGAGTTATTGCTGGACATTTAGCATGTTTTGAACTGCAGTCTGCTAGGGCCGAGAAAAGCACCGTAGGAGGTTCCAGGCATGTTCCCTCTTTCCAGGCAAAGGAAAAGGCTGAGAGCCAAAGTGACAGGGTCTGCTCGTGTGTCCTGTTAGGAGGTTTCAGACAAGCTATGCCTTTCAAGCCTAGCTTCTTTACTTTGGGAGTTATTGCTGGATGTTTAGCATGTTTTGAACTGCAGTCTGCTAGGGCCGAGAAAAGCACCGTAGGAGGTTCCAGGCATGTTCCCTCTTTCCAGGCAAAGGAAAAGGCTGAGA
The DNA here is from genome assembly GCA_022605955.1 of Rallus limicola. NCBI lineage: Eukaryota > Metazoa > Chordata > Aves > Gruiformes > Rallidae > Rallus > Rallus limicola. The sequence continues at coordinate 844,683 of JAKCOZ010000053.1, read as the reverse complement.
GCCAAAGTGACAGGTTTCAGACAAGCTATGCCTTTCAGGCCTAGCTTCTTTACTTTGGGAGTTATTGCTGGACGTTTAGCATGTTTTGAACTGCAGTCTGCTAGGGCCGAGAAAAGCACCGTAGGAGGTTCCAGGCATGTTCCCTCTTTCCAGGCAAAGGAAAAGGCTGAGAGCCAAAGTGACAGGGTCTGCTCGTGTGTCCTGTTAGGAGGTTTCAGACAAGCTATGCCTTTCAGGCCTAGCTTCTTTACTTTGGGAGTTATTGCTGGACGTTTAGCATGTTTTGAACTGCAGTCTGCTAGGGCCGAGAAAAGCACCGTAGGAGGTTCCAGGCATGTTCCCTCTTTCCAGGCAAAGGAAAAGGCTGAGAGCCAAAGGGACAGGGTCTGCTCGTGTGTCCTGTTAGGAGGTTTCAGACAAGCTATGCCTTTCAGGCCTAGCTTCTTTATTTTGGGAGTTATTGCTGGACATTTAGCATGTTTTGAACTGCAGTCTGCTAGGGCCGAGAAAAGCACCGTAGGAGGTTCCAGGCATGTTCCCTCTTTCCAGGCAAAGGAAAAGGCTGAGAGCCAAAGTGACAGGGTCTGCTCGTGTGTCCTGTTAGGAGGTTTCAGACAAGCTATGCCTTTCAGGCCTAGCTTCTTTACTTTGGGAGTTATTGCTGGACGTTTAGCATGTTTTGAACTGCAGTCTGCTAGGGCCGAGAAAAGCACCGTAGGAGGTTCCAGGCATGTTCCCTCTTTCCAGGCAAAGGAAAAGGCTGAGAGCCAAAGCGACAGGGTCTGCTCGTGTGTCCTGTTAGGAGGTTTCAGACAAGCTATGCCTTTCAGGCCTAGCTTCTTTACTTTGGGAGTTATTGCTGGATGTTTAGCATGTTTTGAACTGCAGTCTGCTAGGGCCGAGAAAAGCACCGTAGGAGGTTCCAGGCATGCTCCCTCTTTCCAGGCAAAGGAAAAGGCTGAGAGCCAAAGTGACAGGGTCTGCTCGTGTGTCCTGTTAGGAGGTTTCAGACAAGCTATGCCTTTCAGGCCTAGCTTCTTTACTTTGGGAGTTATTGCTGGACGTTTAGCATGTTTTGAACTGCAGTCTGCTAGGGCCGAGAAAAGCACCGTAGGAGGTTCCAGGCATGTTCCCTCTTTCCAGGCAAAGGAAAAGGCTGAGAGCCAAAGTGACAGGGTCTGCTGGTGTGTCCTGTTAGGAGGTTTCAGACAAGCTATGCCTTTCAGGCCTAGCTTCTTTACTTTGGGAGTTATTGCTGGACGTTTAGCATGTTTTGAACTGCAGTCTGCTAGGGCCGAGAAAAGCACCGTAGGAGGTTCCAGGCATGTTCCCTCTTTCCAGGCAAAGGAAAAGGCTGAGAGCCAAAGCGACAGGGTCTGCTCGTGTGTCCTGTTAGGAGGTTTCAGACAAGCTATGCCTTTCAGGCCTAGCTTCTTTACTTTGGGAGTTATTGCTGGACGTTTAGCATGTTTTGAACTGCAGTCTGCTAGGGCCGAGAAAAGCACCGTAGGAGGTTCCAGACATGTTCCCTCTTTCCAGGCAAAGGAAAAGGCTGAGAGCCAAAGTGACAGGGTCTGCTGGTGTGTCCTGTTAGGAGGTTTCAGACAAGCTATGCCTTTCAGGCCTAGCTTCTTTACTTTGGGAGTTATTGCTGGACGTTTAGCATGTTTTGAACTGCAGTCTGCTAGGGCCGAGAAAAGCACCGTAGGAGGTTCCAGGCATGTTCCCTCTTTCCAGGCAAAGGAAAAGGCTGAGAGCCAAAGTGACAGGGTCTGCTCGTGTGTCCTGTTAGGAGGTTTCAGACAAGCTATGCCTTTCAGGCCTCGCTTCTTTACTTTGGGAGTTATTGCTGGACGTTTAGCATGTTTTGAACTGCAGTCTGCTAGGGCCGAGAAAAGCACCGTAGGAGGTTCCAGGCATGTTCCCTCTTTCCAGGCAAAGGAAAAGGCTGAGAGCCAAAGTGACAGGGTCTGCTCGTGTGTCCTGTTAGGAGGTTTCAGACAAGCTATGCCTTTCAGGCCTAGCTTCTTTACTTTGGGAGTTATTGCTGGACGTTTAGCATGTTTTGAACTGCAGTCTGCTAGGGCCGAGAAAAGCACCGTAGGAGGTTCCAGGCATGTTCCCTCTTTCCAGGCAAAGGAAAAGGCTGAGAGCCAAAGCGACAGGGTCTGCTCGTGTGTCCTGTTAGGAGGTTTCAGACAAGCTATGCCTTTCAGGCCTAGCTTCTTTACTTTGGGAGTTATTGCTGGACGTTTAGCATGTTTTGAACTGCAGTCTGCTAGGGCCGAGAAAAGCACCGTAGGAGGTTCCAGGCATGTTCCCTCTTTCCAGGCAAAGGAAAAGGCTGAGAGCCAAAGTGACAGGGTCTGCTCGTGTGTCCTGTTAGGAGGTTTCAGACAAGCTATGCCTTTCAGGCCTAGCTTCTTTACTTTGGGAGTTATTGCTGGACGTTTAGCATGTTTTGAACTGCAGTCTGCTAGGGCCGAGAAAAGCACCGTAGGAGGTTCCAGGCATGTTCCCTCTTTCCAGGCAAAGGAAAAGGCTGAGAGCCAAAGTGACAGGGTCTGCTCGTGTGTCCTGTTAGGAGGTTTCAGACAAGCTATGCCTTTCAGGCCTAGCTTCTTTACTTTGGGAGTTATTGCTGGACGTTTAGCATGTTTTGAACTGCAGTCTGCTAGGGCCGAGAAAAGCACCGTAGGAGGTTCCAGGCATGTTCCCTCTTTCCAGGCAAAGGAAAAGGCTGAGAGCCAAAGCGACAGGGTCTGCTCGTGTGTCCTGTTAGGAGGTTTCAGACAAGCTATGCCTTTCAGGCCTAGCTTCTTTACTTTGGGAGTTATTGCTGGACGTTTAGCATGTTTTGAACTGCAGTCTGCTAGGGCCGAGAAAAGCACCGTAGGAGGTTCCAGGCATGTTCCCTCTTTCCAGGCAAAGGAAAAGGCTGAGAGCCAAAGTGACAGGGTCTGCTCGTGTGTCCTGTTAGGAGGTTTCAGACAAGCTATGCCTTTCAGGCCTAGCTTCTTTACTTTGGGAGTTATTGCTGGACGTTTAGCATGTTTTGAACTGCAGTCTGCTAGGGCCGAGAAAAGCACCGTAGGAGGTTCCAGGCATGTTCCCTCTTTCTAGGCAAAGGAAAAGGCTGAGAGCCAAAGTGAAAGGGTCTGCTCGTGTGTCCTGTTAGGAGGTTTCAGACAAGCTATGCCTTTCAGGCCTAGCTTCTTTACTTTGGGAGTTATTGCTGGACGTTTAGCATGTTTTGAACTGCAGTCTGCTAGGGCCGAGAAAAGCACCGTAGGAGGTTCCAGGCATGTTCCCTCTTTCCAGGCAAAGGAAAAGGCTGAGAGCCAAAGCGACAGGGTCTGCTCGTGTGTCCTGTTAGGAGGTTTCAGACAAGCTATGCCTTTCAGGCCTAGCTTCTTTACTTTGGGAGTTATTGCTGGACGTTTAGCATGTTTTGAACTGCAGTCTGCTAGGGCCGAGAAAAGCACCGTAGGAGGTTCCAGGCATGTTCCCTCTTTCCAGGCAAAGGAAAAGGCTGAGAGCCAAAGTGACAGGGTCTGCTGGTGTGTCCTGTTAGGAGGTTTCAGACAAGCTATGCCTTTCAGGCCTAGCTTCTTTACTTTGGGAGTTATTGCTGGACGTTTAGCATGTTTTGAACTGCAGTCTGCTAGGGCCGAGAAAAGCACCGTAGGAGGTTCCAGGCATGTTCCCTCTTTCCAGGCAAAGGAAAAGGCTGAGAGCCAAAGCGACAGGGTCTGCTCGTGTGTCCTGTTAGGAGGTTTCAGACAAGCTATGCCTTTCAGGCCTAGCTTCTTTACTTTGGGAGTTATTGCTGGACGTTTAGCATGTTTTGAACTGCAGTCTGCTAGGGCCGAGAAAAGCACCGTAGGAGGTTCCAGGCATGTTCCCTCTTTCCAGGCAAAGGAAAAGGCTGAGAGCCAAAGTGACAGGGTCTGCTCGTGTGTCCTGTTAGGAGGTTTCAGACAAGCTATGCCTTTCAGGCCTAGCTTCTTTACTTTGGGAGTTATTGCTGGACGTTTAGCATGTTTTGAACTGCAGTCTGCTAGGGCCGAGATAAGCACCGTAGGAGGTTCCAGGCATGTTCCCTCTTTCTAGGCAAAGGAAAAGGCTGAGAGCCAAAGTGAAAGGGTCTGCTCGTGTATCCTGTTAGGAGGTTTCAGACAAGCTATGCCTTTCAGGCCTAGCTTCTTTACTTTGGGAGTTATTGCTGGACGTTTAGCATGTTTTGAACTGCAGTCTGCTAGGGCCGAGAAAAGCACCGTAGGAGGTTCCAGGCATGTTCCCTCTTTCCAGGCAAAGGAAAAGGCTGAGAGCCAAAGTGACAGGTTTCAGACAAGCTATGCCTTTCAGGCCTAGCTTCTTTACTTTGGGAGTTATTGCTGGACGTTTAGCATGTTTTGAACTGCAGTCTGCTAGGGCCGAGAAAAGCACCGTAGGAGGTTCCAGGCATGTTCCCTCTTTCCAGGCAAAGGAAAAGGCTGAGAGCCAAAGCGACAGGGTCTGCTTGTGTGTCCTGTTAGGAGGTTTTAGACAAGCTATGCCTTTCAGGCCTAGCTTCTTTACTTTGGGTGTTATTGCATGGAAAGAGGGAACATGCCTGGAACCTCCTACGGTGCTTTTCTCGGCCCTAGCAGACTGCAGTTCAAAACATGCTAAACGTCCAGCAATAACTCCCAAAGTAAAGAAGCTAGGCCTGAAAGGCATAGCTTGTCTGAAACCTCCTAACAGGACACACGAGCAGACCCTGTCGCTTTGGCTCTCAGCCTTTTCCTTTGCCTGGAAAGAGGGAACATGCCTGGAACCTCCTACCGTGCTTTTCTCGGCCCTAGCAGACTGCAGTTCAAAACATGCTAAACGTCCAGCAATAACTCCCAAAGTAAAGAAGCTAGGCCTGAAAGGCATAGCTTGTCTGAAACCTCCTAACAGGACACACGAGCAGACCCTGTCACTTTGGCTCTCAGCCTTTTCCTTTGCCTGGAAAGCTGGAACATGCCTGGAACCTCCTACGGTGCTTTTCTCGGCCCTAGCAGACTGCAGTTCAAAACATGCTAAACGTCCAGCAATAACTCCCAAAGTAAAGAAGCGAGGCCTGAAAGGCATAGCTTGTCTGAAACCTCCTAATAGGACACACGAGCAGCCCCTGTCACTTTGGCTCTCAGCCTTTTCCTTTGCCTGGAAAGAGGGAACATGCCTGGAACCTCCTACGGTGCTTTTCTCGGCCCTAGCAGACTGCAGTTCAAAACATGCTAAACGTCCAGCAATAACTCCCAAAGTAAAGAAGCTAGGCCTGAAGGAGCTCTTGTTTCAGTCCTGGTTGTCAAGCTTTGGTTCACAAACCAAAGCCATGGAACCAGACAAAACATCATTGGTAGCATCACCTCTGTAAATAACATGAGAAACATTTTATCACAGCTTTTTAACACAACTACATCAGACCTTACTGTCATCCCAACCCTTCCAGCCCCACGTTGGGGGCCAAAAAGGACTGTAGTGGTTTGGTCCTGGCTAGAGGCCAAATGCCCACCAAGCCCCTCGCTCACTCCCGGAGGAGAAACAGGCAGAGCCTCCGTGGGTTGGGATAGGGACAGTTCACTGCCAAATATCAAAGTGAATACAGCACAAGAATGGGCAGTCACACTGACACCCAGTGCTAACACAGAGTACCTGATTGACCCCACCATGGCAGAGGGCTGCCCAACAGTAAGGCCTGACCAACCCCATGTCCCAGCCACAGAACAACTGTCCTAGAGGCAAAACAGCCCCTACCCTTCCCCAACCAGCTGCTTTTCTGGGGAAGTGGGGTCAGGGGGTGTGGAAAACAGCCCCCGCTATCTCAGCTCCCCTGGGCTGACTCAGCTCCCCTGTGTTGGCTGCCTGGGGAGGTTAAGCCTGGCCTGGGCAGAACCAGGACACAGCACCAAACTTCAACACTGCTCAATATCCAGCAAGAGCACTCAAACAAAAGCTGTGAGAGATGAGAGTCATTCCTGGCCTGAAGCCTTCCCAGGGTGCACACTAGGAGCCCCTGTCATGTGGGCAGAGAAAGTCTGCCAAGATACAGCGAGGGCTCTCTTGTGGAGAGGCTGAGACCCAGGATTCTTTAGCCTGGGGAAGGGGAGGCTGAGGGAAGCTCTCTTTGTGCTACCTGGAAAGAACATAAGAAAGGAAATCAAGGTGAAACTGCAGCTTTGAAGGGCAGAGTGGAGGTGAGGGTAAAGAAATGTCACTCTGAGGGTGGTGCTGTGGTGCAAACTGTCACTCAGAGAAGTGTGGATGAGCTGGTGGCTTTGGGTCTGTGGGAACAGCTGGCAAGGAAGGGACAGAGAGCAGCACAGGCAAGGGACATTGTGGGGTGAGAACAAGGTGTGGAAGGGCCTTGGGTGCCTGCAGCCTGCAGGGAAACAGGCCCAGGCCTGAGGCAGTGTGGGATGGGCTGTGGTGCAGATGGCCAAGGGTACAGGCCAGGCTGAAAGGGCCTGATAGAGACAAACTCTTTCCCCCTTGGCTGTGGCTGATGGCCCTGCCACAGAGGCCTCAGAGGAGACACATTGTCCTCATGGCCATGGAGCATCATTGCCACCTTACACCCATCCCAGGGGAGGTCACCATGTGTCATACCCCTGTCACACTCCCCACACCCCATGGAAGAGCCCTGAGACACAGGTGAGGGTCAGGATCTCCCTGCCCAGGGGCTGGGGGTCAGCACTTGGCATTTCTGCTTCATCAGACCAAGCCAGGGTGTCCTCAGCATCAGAGCTGCCTGAGCTTTGCCTGTGTTTGTCCTCATGGCCTCCAGTTGTCTGCTCTAACGAGCGCATGGGGAGGCTTTGTCAGCAATGGCTCCCAGTGGGGCCTGTTAGTGCTTCAAGGGACTTTGGGCATTACTCCTGACTTGAACTTCTTGAGAAGTTTCTTCTCTGTCCCCTTGGTATCTGAGGTCTCTGGACTCACTGAAGACACCATGGGGCTCATTAACATCCAGAAAGACCTTATGAACATTTATCTTTATGTAATTTTTTTGTAAAAATTAAGACTTGTGAAAGTACTTGGAGAGGTTTAATTTGGGTGATGAAAATTTAAAAGGAATTTCACAATGGATTATTTTTTTCATTCACAAAAAAATTTTTCTGTAATTTTTCCTTCCATGGAAGATGTTTTAGCAGCATTCTACAAGGGATGTTTGTCCAGAGGCCTCCTAAGGAGATCTGGACAGGCAGGAAAATCAGTCTCTTGAGACCCAACCCTGTCTGGAGAACCTTGCTCTTCCCCAAGACCAGAAGTTCTCTCACTGGCCTCCTGGGACTCCCAAAACTTCTCACATCTTCTGTGCTCACAGGCAGGGACAGATTTCTCTGAAAACAACCAGCAGTTAAACAGGATCCAGTTTAATACCCATGAAATCTCTCTCCTCAGCTGCCTGCTGCGGCCAAGCAGCGTGTGAAGGGGCTCAGCTTCCAGAGGAGATTCTCTCCCAGAACAGTTTTATTCTCACACATAGAAATGTCACTTCTGAACACACTGACCTTCTGACAGAACAGTTCAGTACACTTCTGAATGATGGGACAGTTTCCAACTCTCTGAAGCTCAATGCAGAAACCAAAGAGCTGAGCAGCATCAGAGGACCAAAGAGTGGAAACCTGTGATCAAATTGAAGTGCATACATCCAGCTCATCTGCACAAAAGTTGTCCTTAGGCATGGCCATATCATCAGGAGAGGTGGAAACACCTCAATGGTGAGGAACATGAAAGAGACAGACTGGCAGTAATGAAGGTAAGGGGGACAGTGACTATTTCTTCTGCTGCCATCAGTACCAATCCTGGAAATTACCAAGTAGTGAAGGGATTGAGCGGATGAAGATGTGCTTGTGAATTGTTTAGAACTCTAAGGGAACTAAAAAAGGAAAAACTGTGGCCTTCAGGAGGCAGAATTTATACAAAGAGAGCACAGCTCCTAGGGTCTGCATTAGCCATGATCATGAGATACTGCATTAGGAGTGGGATGAATATGGACCTGGTTAGTACAGCTTACACAAAACAGAATGAAAAACATCCCCAAAACTAAAAAAGCTCCTAAAACCAGACTGGTCCTAACGTGAGTTACATGGCCAGTGACTGCTGTTTAGAAACATCCAGTCCTCAGTTTCCACATGGCATCCTTGAGCTCCTGGTTCCTCATGCTGTAGATGAGGGGGTTCACTGCTGGTGGAACCACAGAGTAGAGAAATGACACTACCAGGTCCAGAACCAGGGAGGAGATGGAGGGGGGCTTCAGATAGGCAAACATACCAGTGCAAACAAAGAGGGAGACCACAGCCAGGTGAGGGAGGCAGGTGGAAAAGGCTTTGTGCCGTCCCTGCTGCGAGGGGATCCTCAGCACAGCCCTGAAGATCTGCACATAGGACACCACAATGAACACAAAACACCCAAAAGCAAAAGAGACACCGACCAAAATGACTGCAGTTTCCCTGAGGTAGGTGTTTGAGCAGGAGAGCTTGAGGATCTGGGGGATTTCACAGAAGAACTGGTCAAGGGCATTGCCATGGCAGAGGGGAACTGAAAATGTATTGCCTGTGTGCAGCACAGCAATGAAAAACCCACTGCCCCAGGCAGCTGCTGCCATGTGGACACAAGCTCTGCTGCCCAGGAGGGTCCCGTAGTGCAGGGGGTGGCAGATGGCAACGTAGCGGTCATAGGCCATGACTGTGAGAAGATAGTGCTCTGTTGTGATGAAATATACAAAGAAGAAGAGCTGAGCCACACACCCTGTGTAGGAAATGGCCCTGGTGTCCCACAGGGAATTGGCCATGGATTTGGGAACACTGGTGGAGATGAAGGCAAGGTCAGAAACAGAGAGGTTGAGGAGGAAGAAGTACATGGGGGTGTGGAGATGGTGGTCACAGGCTATGGTGAGGATGATGAGGCCGTTGCCCAGCAGAGCAGCCAGGTAGATGCCCAGGAAGAGGCAGAAGTGCAGGAGCTGCAGCTGCCGTGTGTCTGCAAAGGCCAGGAGGAGGAACTGGCTGATGGAGCTGCTGCTGTTGGACATCTGCTGCTGTCAAGTGTGGAGACCTGTCCAAGGAGGAAAAGGCACAGTGAGGAAAACCTCTTCCAATTCTCACAGAACCCTGTGAGTTTGGCTCTCTGTATTCAGGAAGACTTTTGCCAGGTCCCTTTTGGGAGGTCTGCTTTGTGCTGGCTTGAGCGTGCCACTGCTGGGAGGAGGGTTGGCTCTGGGCTCTGGAGAGCTCAGTCCTGCCTTGCAGCAGTCAGTCAATAGAAGGCTGGTGTGATCTCAGACTAAATCCTGTGTGGATAGGAATGAGCTTTTCAGGACTGCCACGTTCTGGATGTTCTCAGAATCCCAGGTAATGGTGGGACAGAGGCAGGAATGACAGGAGGTGAAACAGTGAGAAATGCTCCAGCCAAGGCTGGAAGGACAGGGACTGACAGAAAGGAACTCAGGGGTTTCTCCAGACTGGGGTTTGCATGCCAAGGAGAAGAAAGCCTGAAAACCAGGACTGTGATAGGACAGTCTGTGCTGGGTGACAGAAATCAGGGGCTGGCTGTGGGAAAGTGTCAGCACTGCAGGGAATGTCAGGGAGGTACCAAATCCCCACTGCCTGGGCATTTCTGAGAGCAGCTCCTTCTCCCTCCCTGACAATGTCTCTGCTGCCTGGAGCTGTCCCTGCAGCTGCTTCTCTTTGCCCATCTCCCCTCCTGCTCTGTGCTCACAGACCTCATCCAACCTGCCCTGCGCTCAGCTCTGCTCTGCAGACCCCTCCTGGCATCAGGGCTCTGCCCCAGGGAACCTCTGTGTGTGCAGGGCTCAGGCCAGGCTCTGACATCTTCATGAGAATCAAGTTTTCCCTGCATATTCTCAAGGGCAGAAATAAGTTCTCATCTCCCACAGTCAGCACAGCCACAGGAGAGGAAAAGGCAAAGCAAAGACTCTGCCTGGGGAGAAATATTCTCTTTGGAATTTCTCCAGGATCAGCTCTGGCTGGGAGCAAAGCTGACCCATGCAGCACTTTCTAACAGCAGAAGGACCTTATGCTGCCCTTCCCTGTGTCACTGCTTCACCCCAGAGGTGCTGCCCTTCCCTGTGTCACTGCTTCACCCCAGAGGTGCTGCCCTTCCCTGTGTCACTGCTTCACCCCAGAGGTGCTGTCTATATCCCTGTGGAAAGCCCAGCAGGCAGGCTGAGTGCTGACCCTGGCAGCAGCAGAGTCCCTGCCCCAGCACACAGCCCCTGGGGCACAGGGACCCTGCTCACAAGGACAGCCCTGGGCACCCCTCAGCCATGCCCAGGAGCAGACAGCTGTCCTGCCCTGTCCCTCTGATGGGCAGAAGGGCATCCCTTCCAGGCAGCACCTTCTGGTCCTAGAGAGAACCTGTCCTCCTGACAGACCCCACACACTGCCCCATGTCCCAGCTTTAGGAGATCCCTCCAGGAACAGAACCTGCATTGCCCTGCACCCACAGACATACCAGGGAGAGTGGTGAGGAGGTTTCTCCTGCAGTGAGCTCTCAGCATCCATCAGCTCTCTCAGCCTCACAGGTCTCCCCTCGGTGCCTAAAGGCAGTGTCCCCAGCCCTGTGTGCTTGGCAGAGGAGCTGCTCCTGGGCAGAGCTGTCTCACATAAGGGCTGCTGAGTTGCCATGAGCTCCCTCCATCCCAGGAGCCTGGCCCAGCTCTGCAGGAGAAGACCAGTTCTTCAAGGCTCCCTCCTGGTGCCTCAGGCCTCATGGGGATCATTCTCTGATCTCATCTCTGATGTTGCCTCCTTCACCTGGGGAGAAATCCTTGTGTCCAGCAGAGTCCTTTCTCCTGATCAAACCAGAGCTTGGCAGGAGAATCACTTTCACTTGATGTGACAGGACCCACGGGTCAGTAACAGGGAGGGGACTCTTTCCCCCTGTGAAAGGAATCGGATAAGGTGAGAATTGGAGAATTTCTCAATGTTTCAGAAGAACAAAACCAGGTAAAACAAATCCACACAGCTCTGCTCTGCAATTTGATGAATTGGGAACCATAATCCAGACAAGATTCTAGAGCTCAAAAAAGATAGACCTTCTGCTGCAAGGACAAACTGACCCCTGGAGAGCTCCCACCAGAGCCCCAGACAGCCAGGGGCACCCTCAGCCACCAGGAAATGCACCTCCAAAAAAGGACCTTTTCTGATGTCTAATAGAACAGGGAGAGGCAGTCCTTGGGTCTGCAATGAGGACATTTTGCTCAGGGAAGAGTGCCCCAAGTTCTCTCTGCCTTGTTCTCCTTGTTTTGGAGATATTGCTGTATGTTTTGGAGTTTCAAATTTGGATGCTTGTAGAGCACAAGATGATGCCAGTCACTGTTAGGAGCATTTACGTTGCTAAGAATGCCCTGATCCTAAGGTTTCAGGGGCTGACAGTGGTCTACCTGGGTCTACCTGAAAGATGTTTCTGACCAGGAACATCTTGAAGCTCTTGCACATTTCTTTAGGGAGTTATCCTGGGACATTTATCAGTTTGGAAGATGGACACTGGCAGAGCCCAAAAATGACATCAGGCTCTGTTAGACCATGCCCCTTGCACTGCAATCCTTGAGCCCCAAGGTTCCTTGGGCTGGTACCTGCTTAAATCTCTGGTCCAAGTATTTCCACACTGGCAATGCAAGGAGCTCTTGTTTCAGTCCTGGTTCTCAAGCTTTGGTTCACAAACCAAAGCCATGGAACCAGACAAAACATCATTGGTAGCATCACCTCTGTAAATAACATGAGAAACATTTTATCACATCTTTTTAACACAACTACATCAGACCTCACTGTCATCCCAACCCTTCCATTTCCATACTGGCAATGCAAGAAGCTCTTGTTTCAGTCCTGGTTCTCATGCTTTTAGCTTCCAATCAGTGCTCACACTGCTGTAATGGAATATAAAAATGGCCTTGATCAACTAGCCAGGCACCCACACCATCTTGCCATTGAATTCCTACAAACTGAATGCCCTGAGCAGCTCCCTTAACCTTTCTTTGTTTAATGGCAAAACCAGCTTTTAACAGGATCTCAGTTATTTTCTTTCCTTTCCCAAAACCTTCCCCTGCAGTGCTGCCCCATACAATGCTGTCATCAATGTGCTGTAGGTGCTCTGGGGCTTCACCCTGCTCTGATGCAGACTGTCTCAGTCCCTGGCAGATGGTGGGGCTGTGTTTCCAGCCCTGGGGCAGTGGATTCCAGGGGTCCTGGATTCCCTTCCAAGTGAAGGCAAACTGTGGCCTGCACTCCACCGCCAAAGGAATGGAGACAAAAGCATCTGCAGGGTCAGTGGTGCCGTCCCACTTGGCTGCTTTGGACTCCAGTTCATCCTGGAGTTCCAACACACCCGGCACTGCAGCACTCACAGGCGGGGTGACTTCATTCAGGCCAGGATCATCCACTGTCAGCCTCCACTCTCCACTGGACTTCTTCACCGGGCAGATTGGACTATTGAAGGGGGAGCGGCTTCTACCAATCCCTCCCTGACTCTGCACTTGATGACAAACACAGAGAATATCTCCTCATACATTAGTATTGCACAGGAGGACAGAATGAAGAGCCTGGCCACCCTTGCTGAGGGGATCAGCAGCTGGGCAGGGATTACCTAAAGTGGCTGTGGGTTCACAAACCAAAGCCATGGAACCAGACAAAACATCATTGGTAGCATCACCTCTGTAAACAACATGAGAAACATTTTATCACAGCTTTTTAACACAACTACATCAGACCTTACTGTCATCCCAACCCTTCCAGCCCCACGTTGGGGGCCAAAAAGGACTGTAGTGGTTTGGTCCTGGCTAGAGGCCAAATGCCCACCAAGCCCCTCGCTCACTCCCGGAGGAGAAACAGGCAGAGCCTCCGTGGGTTGGGATAGGGACAGTTCACTGCCAAATATCAAAGTGAATACAGCACAAGAATGGGCAGTCACACTGACACCCAGTGCTAACACAGAGTACCTGATTGACCCCACCATGGCAGAGGGCTGCCCAACAGTAAGGCCTGACCAACCCCATGTCCCAGCCACAGAACAACTGTCCTAGAGGCAAAACAGCCCCTACCCTTCCCCAACCAGCTGCTTTTCTGGGGAAGTGGGGTCAGGGGGTGTGGAAAACAGCCCCCGCTATCTCAGCTCCCCTGGGCTGACTCAGCTCCCCTGTGTTGGCTGCCTGGGGAGGTTAAGCCTGGCCTGGGCAGAACCAGGACACAGCACCAAACTTCAACACTGCTCAATATCCAGCAAGAGCACTCAAACAAAAGCTGTGAGAGATGAGAGTCATTCCTGGCCTGAAACCTTCCCAGGGTGCACACTAGGAGCCCCTGTCATGTGGGCAGAGAAAGTCTGCCAAGATACAGCGAGGGGTCTCTTGTGGAGAGGCTGAGACCCAGGATTCTTTAGCCTGGGGAAGGGGAGGCTGAGGGAAGCTCTCTTTGTGCTACCTGGAAAGAACATAAGAAAGGAAATCAAGGTGAAACTGCAGCTTTGAAGGGCAGAGTGGAGGTGAGGGTAAAGAAATGTCACTCTGAGGGTGGTGCTGTGGTGCTAACTGTCACTCAGAGAAGTGTGGATGAGCTGGTGGCTTTGGGTCTGTGGGAACAGCTGGCAAGGAAGGGACAGAGAGCAGCACAGGCAAGGGACATTGTGGGGTGAGAACAAGGTGTGGAAGGGCCTTGGGTGCCTGCAGCCTGCAGGGAAACAGGCCCAGGCCTGAGGCAGTGTGGGATGGGCTGTGGTGCAGATGGCCAAGGGTACAGGCCAGGCTGAAAGGGCCTGATAGAGACAAACTCTTTCCCCCTTGGCTGTGGCTGATGTCCCTGCCACAGAGGCCTCAGAGGAGACACATTGTCCTCATGGCCATGGAGCATCATTGCCACCTTACACCCATCCCAGGGGAGGTCACCATGTGTCATACCCCTGTCACACTCCCCACACCCCATGGAAGAGCCCTGAGACACAGGTGAGGGTCAGGATCTCCCTGCCCAGGGGCTGGGGGTCAGCACTTGGCATTTCTGCTTCATCAGACCAAGCCAGGGTGTCCTCAGCATCAGAGCTGCCTGAGCTTTGCCTGTGTTTGTCCTCATGGCCTCCAGTTGTCTGCTCTAACGAGCCCATGGGGAGGCTTTGTCAGCAATGGCTCCCAGTGGGGCCTGTTAGTGCTTCAAGGGACTTTGGGCATTACTCCTGACTTGAACTTCTTGAGATGTTTCCTCACTCTCCTCTTGGTATCTGAAGTCTGTGTACTCACCAGAGACACCATGGGGCTCATTAGCATCCAGAAAGCCCTTACAAACATGTCTAATAATGTAATTTTTCTTTGAAAAATGAAGACTTGTAAAAGTAATTGGAGAGGTTTAATTTGGGTGATGAAAATTTAAAAGGAATTTCACAATGGATTATTTTTTTCATACAAAAAAAATGTTTCTGTCATTTTTCCTTCCATGGAAGATGTTTTAGCAGCATTCTACAAGGGATGTTTGTCCAGAGGCCTCCTAAGAGTTCTGGACAGGCAGGAAAAGCAGTCTCTTGAGACCCAACCCTGTCTGGAGAACCTTGCTCTTCCCCATGACCAGAAGTTCTCTCACTGGCCTCCTGGGACTCCCAACACTTCTCACATCTTCTGTGCTCACAGGCAGGGACAGATTTCTCTGACAACAACCAGCAGTTAAACAGGATCCAGTTTAATACCCATGAAATCTCTCTCCTCAGCTGCCTGCTACGGCCAAGCAGCGTGTGAAGGGGCTCAGCTTCCAGAGGAGATTCTCTCCCAGAACAGTTTGAATCAGACTCATAGAAAGGTCACTTATCAACACCCTGAACTCCTGACAGATCAGTTCATTGGACTTCTGAAAGATGAGATGTTTTCCATCTCTCTGAAGCTCAAAGTTTATCAGCATCTGAAGGACCAAAGAGCAAGGGGAGGTGGAAACCTTTGAGCAAAGTGAAGTGCATACATCAGGCTAGTCTGGAGAAGATGTCCTTAGGCATGGCTGTATCATCAGGAGAGGTGGAAACACCTCAAAGATGAGAAAGAGAGAAACTGGGGGTAATGCAGGTACAGGGAAGGTGAGTACGACACTTGCTGCAAATTCCCAAGGAGTCAAGTCAAGGCTTCACTGAAGTCCAGGTAGATCACATCCACAGCCTTCCCCTCCTCCACTAAACAGCAGGTCACCTTGTCCTAGAAGGAGATCAGCTTCCTCAAGGACAGTCTGCATAATGGTACTCAAGATGATTAGTTCCATCCCCTTCCCCAGCACTGAGCTCAGGCTGACAGGCCTGTAGTTCCCTGGGACCTTGTTCTGTCCCTTCTTGTAGGTGGGTGTCACATGTGCAGCTTCCAGCCAGGTGGAACCACCCCAGTCAGCCAGGACTGCTGGTGAATAAGGGAAAGTGGCTTGGGGAGCAAATCCAGCAGCTCCCTCAGTGCCTTTGGGTGTATCCCATCTGGAACCATGGACTTGTGCAGATCTCAGTGGGGTTTGCTTCCTGTCCCCATCTTTCCACTCGCAGCTCTGGCTATCAGGAGACAACTGCTCTTAGCACTAAAGACTGAGGCAAAAAAGGCATTAAGTACCTCAGCCTTTTCTTCATCCTCCATCACAATGGTTCCCCCCGGATCCAATAAAGGTGGGAGATTCTCCCTGTTCCTCCTTTCATTATTCATGTATTTAGAGGATTTATAACAGAAGGATTGCCAGAGAGAATCTCCCACCTTTATTGTAGGTGCAAGGGCTGAAAAGGCTTCCTGGCCAGAAACCTCCCCAGGTAGCCCACGTGCAGCCCCAGGAACCTTGGGGGGAAGGGTATTCCCAGCCAAGGGAATTGTTCTATAAGAGCAGACATCATTTTCTGGCTCTTCCAGTGTCCACATTCAGAAATGCTAAGCGTCCAGCAATAGCTCCCAAACCAAAGGTTTGAGAGCTGAAAGAACTTGGGAGCCCTAAACCTCCCCTGGGAGGGGGAGCAGCCCCAGTGACGTCGGGGCTCAGAGCTTCTGTAGCTGAGGGAAGGGTCCTGAAGAGTGCCTGGTGTCATTTTGGGGCTCTACCAGCAGCCAACTTCAGAAATGCTAAACGTCCAGTAAGAGCCCCAAACAAAAGGTGTGAGGGCTGAAAGATGTTCCTGGCCTGAAGCCTCCCCAGGCAGCACAGTAGCAGCACCAGTAACCTGGAAGCTCAGGCTTTTCCTTTCCACAGCAGCAGTCCTAACTAACAGTGCCTGACATCACTTTCAGCTGACACCAGTGTCCACCTTCCAAAATGATAACAGTCCCACAAGAGCTCCAAATAAACTGTGTAAGGCCTGAAAGATGTTACTGACCTGAAACCTGCAGGGTAGCCCACCAGCAGACCAGGTTACCTTTGGGCTCAGAGCATTCAGAGCCACAGGAATGCTCCGAAATTTGACTGACACCTAATTCCAACTCAGGCAGGGTCCATCTAGGAAACTGCTAAATGTCCAGCAAGAGCTGAGAAACAAAAGGAGCAAGAGCCTAAAGAGGTTCCTGGCCTGAAACCTCCTCAGGTATCCCATAAAACACCCCAAAATTAAACAAGAATTAAAGACAAGCAGACCAATCTCCCTGGGGTAGGCATCTGAGCATGTGAGGCTGAGGATCTGGGGGATTTCAGAGCAGAACTGGTCAACAGCATTGCCCTTGCAGAGGGGGAGGGAACATGGATTGGTTGTGTGCAGCCCAGCATGGAGAAACCCACTGCAGCTCCCCTGGGTCTGCCAAGGGCAGCAGGAGGAGGACGTGGGGAATGAAGCTGCCATGGGACATTCTCTGCCTCTTGGCATGAAGCCCTGTGCAAGGAGAACAAGGCAGAGAGAACTTGGGGCACTCTTCCCTGAGCAAAACGTCCTCATTGCAGACCCAAGGACTGCCTCTCCCTGTTCTATTAGACACTGGAAAGGTCCTTTTCAGGGGGTCCTGTCTCATGAAGTGAAAGTGATTCTCCTGCCCAGCTCTGGTTTGATCAGGAGAAAGGACTCTGCTGGACACAAGGATTTCTCCCCAGGTGAAGGAGGCAACATCAGAGATGAGATCAGAGAATGATCCCCATGAGGCCTGAGGCACCAGGAGGGAGCCTTGAAGAACTGGTCTTCTCCTGCAGAGCTGGGCTGGACTCCTGGGATGGAGGGAGCTCATGGCAACCCAGGAGCACTGCAGAGAGACAGCTCTTCCTAGGAGCAGCTCCTCTGCCAAGCACACAGGGCTGGGGACACTGCCTGTAGGCACCGAGGGGAGACCTGTGAGGCTGAGAGAGCTGATGGATGCTGAGAGCTCACTGCAGGAGAAATCTCCTCACCACTCTCCCTGGTATGTCTGTGGGTGCAGGGCAATGCAGGTTCTGTTCCTGGAGGGATCTCCTGAAGCTGGGACATGGGGCAGTGTGTGGGGTCTGTCAGGAGGACAGGTTCTCTCTAGGACCAGAAGGTGCTGCCTGGAAGGGATGCCCTTCTGCCCCATCAGAGGGACAGGGCAGGACAGCTGTCTGCTCCTGGGCATGGCTGAGGGGTGCCCAGGGCTGTCCTTGTGAGCAGGGTCCCTGTGCCCCAGGGGCTGTGTGCTGGGGCAGGGACTCTGCTGCTGCCAGGGTCAGCACTCAGCCTGCCTGCTGGGCTTTCCACAGGGATATAGACAGCACCTCTGGGGTGAAGCAGTGACACAGGGAAGGGCAGCACCTCTGGGGTGAAGCAGTGACACAGGGAAGGGCAGCACCTCTGGGGTGAAGCAGTGACACAGGGAAGGGCAGCACAAGGTCCTTCTGCTGTTAGAAAGTGCTGCATGGGTCAGCTTTGCTCCCAGCCAGAGCTGATCCTGGAGAAATTCCAAAGAGAATATTTCTCCCCAGGCAGAGTCTTTGCTTTGCCTTTCCCTCTCCTGTGGCTGTGCTGACTGTGGGAGATGAGAACTTATTTCTGCCCTGGAGAATATGCAGGGAAAACTTGATTCTCATGAAGATGTCAGAGCCTGGCCTGAGCCCTGCACACACAGAGGTTCCCTGGGGCAGAGCCCTGATGCCAGGAGGGGTCTGCAGAGCAGAGCTGAGCGCAGGGCAGGTTGGATGAGGTCTGTGAGCACAGAGCAGGAGGGGAGATGGGCAAAGAGAAGCAGCTGCAGGGACAGATCCAGGCAGCAGGGACATTGTCAGTGAGGGAGAAGGAGCTGCTCTCAGAAATGCCATGGCAGTGGGGATTTGGTACCACCCTGACATTCCCTGCAGTGCTGACACTGAGGTTCTACAGAGAACACCAGGGTGTGATCAATGAGTTTCTAGCGCAGGGCAGCTGAGACCAGGGCTGATGGACAGAGCAGCTCTGCCCACTCTGCACTCCTCAGGTACAGGCAGGAGAAACCAAAGCTCCAAAGCCCTGCTCTCAGGTGAAACTGGAGTGACAGTGCTGAAAAGCTCATTGCTGTCCACAGGGGATTTACTCTCAGATCATGCCATCCTTTTCTTTACTCACTGCTGCAAGGCAGGACTGAGTTCTCCAGAGCCCACAGCCAACCCTCCTCCCAGCAGTGGCACGCTCAAGCCAGCACAAAGCAGAGCTCCCAAAAGGGACCTGCCAAAAGTCTTCCTGAATACAGAGAGTCAGTGTGAATTGGAAGAGGCTTTCCTCAAGGAAGAGTTCCCTAACTTCTCACTGTGCCTTTTCCTCCTTGCACAGGTCTCCACACTTGACAGCAGCAGATGTCCAACAGCAGCAGCTCCATCAGCCAGTTCCTCCTCCTGGCCTTTGCAGACACACGGCAGCTGCAGCTCCTGCACTTCTGCCTCTTCCTGGGCATCTACCTGGCTGCTCTGCTGGGCAACGGCCTCATCATCCTCACCATAGCCTGTGACCACCATCTCCACACCCCCATGTACTTCTTCCTCCTCAACCTCTCTCTTACTGACCTTGCCTTCATCTCCACCACTGTTCCCAAATCCATGGCCAATTCCCTTTGGGACACCAGGGCCATTTCCTACACAGGGTGTGTGGCTCAGCTCTTCTTCTTTTTAGTTCTGATCATCACAGAGTACTTTCTTCTCACAGTCATGTCCTACGACCGCTACGTTGCCATCTGCCACCCCCTGCACTACGGGACCTTCCTGGGCAGCAGAGCTTGTGTCCACATGGCAGCAGCTGCCTGGGCTGGTGGGTTTTTCATTTCTGTGCTGCACACAGGCAATACATTTTCCCTGCCCCTCTGCCATGGCAATGCCCTTGACCAGTTCTTCTGTGAAATCCCCCAGATCCTCAAGCTCTCCTGCTCAGACACCTACCTCAGGGAAACTGGAGCCATTGTGGTCAGTGTATGTTTACATTTTGGGTGTTTTGTGTTCCTTGTGGTGTCCTATGTGCAGATCTTCAGGGCTGTGCTGAGGATCCCCTCACAGCAGGGACGGCACAAAGCCTTTTCCACCTGCCTCCCTCACCTGGCTGTGGTCTCCCTGTTTATCAGCACTGCCATGTTTGCCTACCTTAAGCCCCCTTCCTCCTCCTCCCTGTTTCTGGACCTGGTATTGGCAGTTCTTTACTGCGTTTTTCCACCAGCAGTGAACCCCCTCATCTACAGCATGAGGAACCAGGATCTCAAGGATGCCATGTGGAAACTTATGAGCAGATGCTTCTAAGCAGCAACTGCTCATCTGTTTCTGCATATCACTTGCTATGTAACTCACATTAAGACCATTCTCTATTTATTTGGGTTTGTTTCCTTCTATTTTTTCTAAGTTGTAATAACATGGTGCATGTTCATCCCATTCCCAAGGCAGTTTCTCCTGGTCTTTTGTGATCCAGACACTGCATAATGTCGAGTTGTGCTCTCTTTGTATCATGTCTGCCTGGAAAGATGCACAAATTTTTCTTTATTTTTTTTTCTCCTCATATTAGTAAACAATTTACAAGCACATTTCATCAGCTGATTCACTTGACTTCTTGTCTGAAAGGGCAGTGCTTCCCCACCATCACAGAACAGGAATGTCCTGTTTCCTCTGTACCATGGAATCATTGAATCACTGAAGTTGGAAGAGACCTTTAGGATCATCGACTCCACAACCACAGCCTAACCCTGTCTAGTCCACCTCTAGACCATGTCCTCAAGCACAATATCTAGATGTCTTTCAAATACCTCCAGGGATGGTGACTCCACCACTTCCTTGGTCAGCCTGTTCCAAGTCTTGACTACCCTTTCAAGAAAGAAATTCTTCCTCATATCTAACCTAAGTCTCCCCTGGTGCAATTTGAATCCATTTCCTCTTATCCTATCCCTGTCTATCAGAGATAAGAAACTGAACCCCACCTCTCTAAACATTCCTTGTAGATTGTTGTAGAGAGTGATAAGATCTCCCCTCAACCTCCCTTTTTAAGACTAAAAAGCCCCAGTTCCCTCAGCTGATCCTCATGGGACTTGTGCTCCAAACCCTTCTCCAGATTAGTTGTTCTTCTCTGGACACGCTCCAGCATCTCAATGTCCTTATGAGGTGAGTGGTCCAAAATTGGACCCTGTAATCCAGGTGTGGCCTCACAAGAGCTGAGTACAACAGAACTATCACTTCCCTATTCCCACTAGTTACACAATTTCTGATCCAGACCAGGATGGCATTGGCCTTCTTGGCCACCTGGGCACAGTGCTGGCTCATGTTCAGCTGGCTGCCCATTAAGGCACCCAGATCCTTTTCCTCCAGGGAGCTCTCCAGCCACTCTGCCCCAGGCCTGTAGCATTGCCTGGGCTTATTGTGACCAAAGTGCAGGACCTGGAACTTGGCCTTGCCAACCCCATAAAAATGGTCTCTGCCCATTGATCCTCCCTTTCCAGGTCCCTCTGCAGAGCCTTCCTTCCTTCCAGCAGATCAACACTCCCACACAATTTGGTGTCATCTGCAATCTTACTGAGGGGACACCCAATCCCCGCATCCACTTCATTAATCAAGATGTTAGAGAGGATGGGCCCCAGCACTGAGCCCTGGGGAACACCACTTGTGATCTGCTACTGACATATGGAAATCCACTCTGTAACTGGAAAGTTATGCAGCAGGTATGTTTATTGCGCCAGATGCACGGGGGATCGATCCACCACTAAATGTGCATACCTGAAGCAGCAAACCATCCACACATTTATACAATAAAACAATAAATATTCAATTAACACCTATACATATTCATTATCTGAGCCTGCCTGCTCTCGCTTCTCATGCTAATTAGCTTATCAGTCCTTGGCGCTCCTGCAGATCCTTTCCAAGGTCGTGGGCAGGGGTCTCTGGAATATGGGCACTGGTCTCTGGGAGGAAGGGCCTATGTCTTCCTCATGGTGTACTTCTCAACTTTTCACCTGCAATGTAAGGGTCTCGCCAGCCTGCAGTGTTCTTATCAGTTTGAACTAACTTATGTCCTTGTAAAGAGGCCCACGGACCTATTTGTATCATCCTGTTCTTCCATTCCTGTTCCCTACCATCACTCCCTTGAAATAATACAAGGTCTTTTATTTCTCCCTACAATCAAGTCTCTGCAATGAGAAAAGGGCCTTCTCGTTCTCAGTTGTTTCTTTAAACTCTGTGGTTACCTGGCTTAAATTCTATGACTATTCCTTTTCACGCTTGCGTTTCGGTTATCCTTTCCATTTCGATACGGCCCCATATATCAATCCCCCCTTTTTCTGTCATACTAAGGAAATTCTTTTGCTTAACTCTCAAGAACATTAATCACTCAAAGCTAACTAGGAGTTTTTCGAGTGAGACAGAGTTGTGATAGGTCATCTTCTGATATAAGCACTGTGGCACTTCAAATCATCCTGTTAGTAACAAGCATCAGCCCTCCTTTGCAAGCCTTGGTTAGCAAGCGCCCTTTAACCCTTTGTAAGCATCTTGTTAGAAAGTCCCATCTCTTTCCCCCCTTTTCTATCGTTAGTAAATTGTTTTACTACACTTTAACCCAAATATAATGGTTCTTTGTCTAACTTTTCAAAGTACCTGTCTGATTCTAGCTTTCATCTTAACTGGTGTTTCTCCCGAGTGGTGTGGGTGTCAGTGGTGTTTTGATAGCACAAAAACCTTTAAGAAAACATCGAATCTAACGCCACTCGGTTTTGCAACACCACTTCTGACAGGCTTGAGATTTCGTCCTGAATGGCCAATATGGCGTCAAGGGTCTCATTTTCAATCTTCTCCACTCCTGCCGAGATCTTCATTATTGTTTTTTCCAATTCACTTACTCCCAGGTTTGGAATAAACTACCTAGAAATGCAAAACCGATCAATTTGGGCATCTGCCATGCAGGCAGCCTACAGTTTTCCCCCCCCTGTCACCCAATATTTAGCAAATTCAGTTCTAGGTGGTCTTCATTGCCAGTTGTGGCCTTGAAATCAATGTCTTTGTTGTTATATGCCATCATCATGGCAGAATGACTGGATTCACTGGGTTCACACAAGCGTGAGCTGCCCTTTCTAGTATTTTCTGGGGGGAGGTGGGGGTAAAACTGCACATGGGCATTTCTAAAAAGAGAGTTAGGTAAACAAAGAGTTGAGCAGCAGAGCAGCAGGAAATGGCTGGTGAGGAGGAGACCCCAAATTCCTTCTCCGAACCTCGTGATGGCTTCACGAGTGGTAAGGTTTCCTTTCTAAAGCGCTATAGCCAGGCAGAAGGGACAATGGCCTTGCTATGGCTGTAGTGGTGTATTGTTCTTTTGCTATTAGACTTTCCTGATCTGGGGAACCCCCTCCTAAGGCCCCTGCCCTCAGGATTTTTCTCCTTTAGGCCAGAGCGGCCATCCATTGGCAACGATTCAAATGCCCAGCTGTAGCTTTGTGGTGGTTTAGGCCTGGTTGGAGGCCAGACACCCACCAACGCCGGTCTATCACTCCCCTTTGGAGTTACACTGGGAGAAAATCTATACTGAGAGGCTTGGGAATCAGTGTAAGGACAGGGAGAGATCATCCTGTCATCAACAACTTGGGCAAAACAGACTCAACAGAGACTGAAGGAAAGAAAACGATCCAATTTCTTACACTGCACCACAGAAACATTGATACCAGAGTCGAAATGCACAACCAGACCTTAAAACAAGGCGACCAGATCCTAAAGCAGTGGGTCACTGCTCTGGGTGCAGTCATCAATCACAGAATGTCTCTCAGTCCCTCAGGCCCGGCCTGCTCCAGCCTCCTGCTCCATGACCTGCTCCAGCATGGGTGTCTCTTGCTCATCTCTGTGTCTCTGTCCCTCTCCATGGGCTGCAGGTGCTGGCAGGGGCTGGCTCCAACGCAGGTCACAGCATCTCCTGTCTGTCTCCCCCTGCTCCAGCGTGGGGCCTCTCTGGGGGCTGCAGGTGGGGTCTGGGCCTTGTCCATGGGCTGTGTGGGGACACCCGCTTCACCATGGGTTTCTGCAGGGGCTGCAGGGGCATCTTTCTTGCACCTGGGGTGCCTCCACCCCTCCCTCCCATTGAATGCACTACAAAGTGATGGCCATGGGTGCGGACAAGCTGAAAGGGCCTGATAGAAAGGAGGTCTTTAGCCCTTCTCTATGTCTGATGGCCCTGCCACAGAGGCCTCAGAGGAGACACATTGTCCTCACAGCCATGGAGCATCCTTGACTCCTTTCACTCGCCCCAGGGAAGGTCACCATGTGTAGTACCCCTCCCTTTTCCTTGGCATCACACCCCACATCCCAAGGAAGAGCCCTGAGACACAGGTGAGGGTCAGGATCACCCTGCCCAGGGGCTTTGGGGTCAGCACTTGGCATTTCTGCTTCATCAGACCAAGCCAGGGTGTCCTCAGCATCAGAGCTGCCTGAGCTTTGCCTGGGTTTGTCCTCATGGCCTCCAGCTGTCAGCTCAAACAAGGGGGGCCTGTTAATGCTTCAAGGTACTGGGGCCATTACACATGACTTGGACTTCTGGAGAGGTTTCTTCACTCTCCCCTTGGTATCTGAGGCATGTCCCTTCAAGTCTTTCTCATCAAAGAACTCAAGAGTAATTGGATTTTAGTTAGCTGAGAAAAATTAGAAGGAAAAAAATACCAATCAAAAACCAGAACTAAAAACCCTACTAAAGAGGGACTAGTCATAATGTCAGTTACATGGTTGGTGACACGAGCAGTTTATTGCAGCTTAGAAACATCCAGTCATCAGTTTCCACATGGCATCCTTCAGCTCCTGGTTCCTCATGCTGTAGATGAGGGGGTTCACTGCTGGTGGGATCACCGAGTAAAGAAATGAAACTACCAGGTCCAAAGATGTGGATGAGAAGGAGAGGGGCTTCAGGTTGGCAAACATGCCAGTGCTGAGAAGGAGGAAGACCACAGCCAGGTGAGGGAGGCAGGTGGAAAAGTCTTTGTGCCGTCCCTGCTGCGAGGGGATCCTCAGCACAGCCCTGAAGATCTGCACATAGGACACCACAAGGAACACAAAACACCCAAAAGCTAAACAAATACTGACCACAATGACTCCACGTTCCCTAAGGAAGGAAACTGAGCAGGAGAGCTTGAGGATTTGGGGGATTTCACAGTAGAACTGGTCAACAGCATTGCCATGGCAGACAGCAAGTGAAAATGTATTGGTTGTTTGCAATAAAGCATTGAGAAACCCACTGGCCCAGGCAGCTGCTGCCATGTGGACACAAGCTCTGCTGCTCAGGAGGGTCCCGTAGTGCAGGGGGTGGCAGATGGCAACGTAGCGGTCATAGGCCATGACAGTGAGGAGACAGAACTCTGTTGTGAGCAAAAATAAAAAGAAAAAGATTTGGGCCACACACCCTGTGTAGGAAATGGCCCTGGTGTCCCACAGGGAATTGGCCATGGCTTTGGGAACAGTGGTGGAGATGCAGCCAAGGTCAAGAACAGAGAGGTTGAGGAGGAAGAAGTACATGGGGGTGTGGAGATGGTGGTCAGAAGTTATTGCAATCATGATGAGAGCATTGATCTGGAGAGCAGCCAGGTAGATGCCCAGGAAGAGGCAGAAGTGCAGGAGCTGCAGCTGCCGTGTGTCTGCAAAGGCCAGGAGGAGGAACTGGCTGATGGAGCTGCTGCTGTTGGACATCTGCTGCCATCACGTGTGGAGACCTGTCCAAGGAAGAAAAAAGCAGTGAGTAGTTAGGGAACTCTTCTTGGAGGAAAAATTCTTGCAGCTGTAAGGGAATACCTTCAGATTGACTCTCTGTATTCAGGTCCCTTTTGGGAGCTCTGCTTTGTGCTGGCTTGAGCGTGCCACTGCTGGGAGGAGGGTTGGCTGTGGGCTCTGGAGAGCTCAGTCCTGCCTGGCAGCAGTCAGTCAATAGAAGGCTGGTGTGATCTCAGACTAAATCCCCTGTGGACAGCAATGAGCTCTTCAGCACTGTCACTCCAGAGGGCAGAGCAGAGCTTTGGAGCTTTGGTTTTCTCCTCACTGTATCTGTTTTGTCAGAACTCCCTGTCCTTGCAGCTGCTGACACACTGCCTGGGAGCAGCATTGCCAGGGTGGGACAAAGGCAGCAAGGACAGGAGGTGAAACAGTGAGAAATGCTCCAGCCAAGGCTGGAAGGACAGGGACAGACAGAGAGGAACTCAGGGGTTTCTCCTCACTTTGTGTTGGGCTACCAAGGAGAAGACTCATGCAAAACTGCAACATCTTCATGAGAATCAAGCCCATGGGAGAGGAAAAGTCAAAGCAAAGACTCTGCCTGGCAGGAAAATGCTTCCTTGATATTCTTCTAATCCCTTTTGGAATTGCTCAAGGATCAGCTGCAGGTGGATGCAAAGCTGACCCATGCAGCAATTTCTTGCAGCAGAAGGACCTTGTGCTGCCCTTCCCTGTGTCACTGCTTCACCCCAGAGGTGCTGCCCTTCCCTGTGTCACTGCTTCACCCCAGAGGTGCTGCCCTTCCCTGTGTCACTGCTTCACCCCAGAGGTGCTGTCTATATCCCTGTGGAAAGCCCAGCAGGCAGGCTGAGTGCTGACCCTGGCAGCAGCAGAGTCCCTGCCCCAGCACACAGCCCCTGGGGCACAGGGACCCTGCTCACAAGGACAGCCCTGGGCACCCCTCAGCCATGCCCAGGAGCAGACAGCTGTCCTGCCCTGTCCCTCTGATGGGGCAGAAGGGCATCCCTTCCAGGCAGCACCTTCTGGTCCTCGAGAGAACCTGTCCTCCTGACAGACCCCACACACTGCCCCATGTCCCAGCTTTAGGAGATCCCTCCAGGAACAGAACCTGCATTGCCCTGCACCCACAGACATACCAGGGAGAGTGGTGAGGAGATTTCTCCTGCAGTGAGCTCTCAGCATCCGTCAGCTCTCTCAGCCTCACAGGTCTCCCCTCGGTGCCTACAGGCAGTGTCCCCAGCCCTGTGTGCTTGGCAGAGGAGCTGCTCCTAGGAAGAGCTGTCTCTCTGCAGTGCTCCTGGGTTGCCATGAGCTCCCTCCATCCCAGGAGTCCAGCCCAGATCTGCAGGAGAAGACCAGTTCTTCAAGGCTCCCTCCTGGTGCCTCAGGCCTCATGGGGATCCTTCTCTGATCTCATCTCTGATGTTGCCTCCTTCACCTGGGGAGAAATCCTTGTGTCCAGCAGAGTCCTTTCTCCTGATCAAACCAGAGCTGGGCAGGAGAATCACTTTCACTTCATGAGACAGGACCCCCTGAAAAGGACCTTTCCAGTGTCTAATAGAACAGGGAGAGGCAGTCCTTGGGTCTGCAATGAGGACGTTTTGCTCAGGGAAGAGTGCCCCAAGTTCTCTCTGCCTTGTTCTCCTTGCACAGGGCTTCATGCCAAGAGGCAGAGAATGTCCCATGGCAGCTTCATTCCCCACGTCCTCCTCCTGCTGCCCTTGGCAGACCCAGGGGAGCTGCAGTGGGTTTCTCCATGCTGGGCTGCACACAACCAATCCATGTTCCCTCCCCCTCTGCAAGGGCAATGCTGTTGACCAGTTCTGCTCTGAAATCCCCCAGATCCTCAGCCTCACATGCTCAGATGCCTACCCCAGGGAGACTGGTCTGCTTGTCTTTAATTCTTGTTTAATTTTGGGGTGTTTTATGGGATACCTGAGGAGGTTTCAGGCCAGGAACCTCTTTAGGCTCTTGCTCCTTTTGTTTCTCAGCTCTTGCTGGACATTTAGCAGTTTCCTAGATGGACCCTGCCTGAGTTGGAATTAGGTGTCAGTCAAATTTCGGAGCATTCCTGTGGCTCTGAATGCTCTGAGCCCAAAGGTAACCTGGTCTGCTGGTGGGCTACCCTGCAGGTTTCAGGTCAGTAACATCTTTCAGGCCTTACACAGTTTATTTGGAGCTCTTGTGGGACTGTTATCATTTTGGAAGGTGGACACTGGTGTCAGCTGAAAGTGATGTCAGGCACTGTTAGTTAGGACTGCTGCTGTGGAAAGGAAAAGCCTGAGCTTCCAGGTTACTGGTGCTGCTACTGTGCTGCCTGGGGAGGCTTCAGGCCAGGAACATCTTTCAGCCCTCACACCTTTTGTTTGGGGCTCTTACTGGACGTTTAGCATTTCTGAAGTTGGCTGCTGGTAGAGCCCCAAAATGACACCAGGCACTCTTCAGGACCCTTCCCTCAGCTACAGAAGCTCTGAGCCCCGACGTCACTGGGGCTGCTCCCCCTCCCAGGGGAGGTTTAGGGCTCCCAAGTTCTTTCAGCTCTCAAACCTTTGGTTTGGGAGCTATTGCTGGACGCTTAGCATTTCTGAATGTGGACACTGGAAGAGCCAGAAAATGATGTCTGCTCTTATAGAACAATTCCCTTGGCTGGGAATACCCTTCCCCCCAAGGTTCCTGGGGCTGCACGTGGGCTACCTGGGGAGGTTTCTGGCCAGGAAGCCTTTTCAGCCCTTGCACCTACAATAAAGGTGGGAGATTCTCTCTGGCAATCCTTCTGTTATAAATCCTCTAAATACATGAATAATGAAAGGAGGAACAGGGAGAATCTCCCACCTTTATTGGATCCGGGGGGAACCATTGTGATGGAGGATGAAGAAAAGGCTGAGGTACTTAATGCCTTTTTTGCCTCAGTCTTTAGTGCTAAGAGCAGTTGTCTCCTGATAGCCAGAGCTGCGAGTGGAAAGATGGGGACAGGAAGCAAACCCCACTGAGATCTGCACAAGTCCATGGTTCCAGATGGGATACACCCAAAGGCACTGAGGGAGCTGCTGGATTTGCTCCCCAAGCCACTTTCCCTTATTCACCAGCAGTCCTGGCTGACTGGGGTGGTTCCACCTGGCTGGAAGCTGCACATGTGACACCCACCTACAAGAAGGGACAGAACAAGGTCCCAGGGAACTACAGGCCTGTCAGCCTGAGCTCAGTGCTGGGGAAGGGGATGGAACTAATCATCTTGAGTACCATTATGCAGACTGTCCTTGAGGAAGCTGATCTCCTTCTAGGACAAGGTGACCTGCTGTTTAGTGGAGGAGGGGAAGGCTGTGGATGTGATCTACCTGGACTTCAGTGAAGCCTTGACTTGACTCCTTGGGAATTTGCAGCAAGTGTCGTACTCACCTTCCCTGTACCTGCATTACCCCCAGTTTCTCTCTTTCTCATCTTTGAGGTGTTTCCACCTCTCCTGATGATACAGCCATGCCTAAGGACATCTTCTCCAGACTAGCCTGATGTATGCACTTCACTTTGCTCAAAGGTTTCCACCTCCCCTTGCTCTTTGGTCCTTCAGATGCTGATAAACTTTGAGCTTCAGAGAGATGGAAAACATCTCATCTTTCAGAAGTCCAATGAACTGATCTGTCAGGAGTTCAGGGTGTTGATAAGTGACCTTTCTATGAGTCTGATTCAAACTGTTCTGGGAGAGAATCTCCTCTGGAAGCTGAGCCCCTTCACACGCTGCTTGGCCGTAGCAGGCAGCTGAGGAGAGAGATTTCATGGGTATTAAACTGGATCCTGTTTAACTGCTGGTTGTTGTCAGAGAAATCTGTCCCTGCCTGTGAGCACAGAAGATGTGAGAAGTGTTGGGAGTCCCAGGAGGCCAGTGAGAGAACTTCTGGTCATGGGGAAGAGCAAGGTTCTCCAGACAGGGTTGGGTCTCAAGAGACTGCTTTTCCTGCCTGTCCAGAACTCTTAGGAGGCCTCTGGACAAACATCCCTTGTAGAATGCTGCTAAAACATCTTCCATGGAAGGAAAAATGACAGAAACATTTTTTTTGTATGAAAAAAATAATCCATTGTGAAATTCCTTTTAAATTTTCATCACCCAAATTAAACCTCTCCAATTACTTTTACAAGTCTTCATTTTTCAAAGAAAAATTACATTATTAGACATGTTTGTAAGGGCTTTCTGGATGCTAATGAGCCCCATGGTGTCTCTGGTGAGTACACAGACTTCAGATACCAAGAGGAGAGTGAGGAAACATCTCAAGAAGTTCAAGTCAGGAGTAATGCCCAAAGTCCCTTGAAGCACTAACAGGCCCCACTGGGAGCCATTGCTGACAAAGCCTCCCCATGGGCTCGTTAGAGCAGACAACTGGAGGCCATGAGGACAAACACAGGCAAAGCTCAGGCAGCTCTGATGCTGAGGACACCCTGGCTTGGTCTGATGAAGCAGAAATGCCAAGTGCTGATCCCAAAGCCCCTGGGCAGGGAGATCCTGACCCTCACCTGTGTCTCAGGGCTCTTCAATTGGATGTGGGCAGTTTGATGCCAAGGGAAATAAAGAGTTATGAGACACAGTGGCCTCCCCTGTGGTGGGTGAAAGGCGTCAGCCATGCTCCATGGCCATGAGGACAATGTGTCTTCCATGAGGCCTCTGTGGCAGGGCCATCAGCCATAGCCAAGGGGGAAAGACCTTGTCTCTATCAGGCCCTTTTAGCCTGGCTGGCACCCTTGGCCATCCCATTCCACACTGCCTCAGGCCTGTGCATGTTTCCTTGTAGGCTGCAGGGATGCAAAACTCTTCCCCACCTCATTCCCACCCCACAATGTCCCTGCCTGTGCTGCTGTCTCTCCACCCTCCACAGCTGATCCCACAAGCACAAAGCCACCAGCTCATCCACACTGCCTCCAAGTGACATTTTGTACCACAGCACTACCCCCAGAAGGACATTTCTTTGTCCTCATGTCCTCCTTGACCTTCAGAGCTGCTGATTCATGTGGACTTCCTTCCTTATGTTCATTCCACATAGCACAAAGAGAGCTTCCCCCAGCCTCCCCTTCCCCAGGCCAAAGAAGCTGGGGTCTCTCAGCCTCTCCACACCAGACCCATAACCGTATCTTGGCAGACTTTCTCTGCCCACATGACAGTTCCTCCTCATTCCTGAAGACTGGGGAGCCCCACACTGGGACTGACTGCTCCAGAGGTGGCCTCACTGGTGCTGAGAACAGAGGGATCAAAAGGGCCCTTGTCTGCATGGCCACGCTCCTCCCAGAGCAGCCCAGTGTGCTCATGGCCAGATCCCTGTTCAGCACCTCTGGCTGCTATGGCATCCCCTGCAATGCCCAAATTCTTCTCCTTGAGGCTGGTTCTGCACCCCTCATGTCTCAGCTGCCTTGATGTGTGGGTGTTGTGCTGGAACCTTTGGCCATGGCATCGCCCCAGCCGAGAGCCCAGCACCACGCAGCCGCTCTCTCTCTAAGAGGGGGTGTATGGAGGGGGGACTGGGGGCAGGGGCAAGGGAGGAAATCAAAGAAACTCTCAACCTCACTGTCTGGGATAAGGACAGTTTCCTGGGACAGCAGAGAGACAGGAACAACAACAACAAGAGGACTTTGTAGCAAAATACACACACGTGGTGATGCACAGTGCAGTTTCTCCCTGAACCCCACAGCTCTGGCTGCACAGCTCACAGCCCTCCTGAAAACACCTGTGTCCTGGAGCTGAGTTCTCCTGCCCCCACCAGACTCCCTTTATGCTGATCATGGGGTCATTTGAATGGAATACGCTTCTTGGGCAGTTTGGGGCACCTGTCCTGGCTGTGTCCCCTCCCAGCTCCCTGGGTGCCCCCCATCTTCTCATTAGAAGTGGAGGATAAACAACAGAAAAGTCTTTGATTGCTTGGACACAGCTACAGCCTCCCTGTTATCAGCACTGCTCTCATCCTAACACCCAAATGTGGCACCACACGGGCTGCTAGAAAGAAAATCAACTGTATTCCTCCTAAAACCAGGCCACCTTTCTAGACAAGAGATGCAAGACAACAGTGGGCTCACTCCTGTAGTCACACAGTGTGGATAATCCCCATGGTCAGTTCTGGTCAGCTGGGCCTGTTCTGTCCCCTGCCAGGCACTTGTGCACTCCCAAGCTGACTCATTTCTGGAGCAGAATTAGACAAAAGCCCTTGATGCTGTGCAAGCCCTGCTCAGCAAGGAACAAACACATTTATTTAGACTTTGTTTTGCTTACAAATCCAAACCAAAGAACTCTGGGTGCCACCAACAGGAGAATGAATTCCAGCCCAGAGAAAATATCAGCAGGGGGAGAAGATCTCTTCCAGTTGGGAATCGTTGTGATGTTCCTGTTCCTCAAATCCCAGAGCTCCTCAAGGTCTGTTTGAAGGGAAGTTTACTGATGGTTCACATGTGCTTGCTGATGGCTCTCCAACTTAACAGTGCTTGTAACAAAACAGCAGCAATAGGTGCTAAAGAACCTGGGACTCTATTGCTGGATGTTCAGCACGTCCAAAGGTGGGTGTTGGTAGTGCTTGGAAATGACATTGGAAGGACAGTTGCCATGGCTAGGAATGCCCTGAGCCCCAAGGTTCATGGGGCTGCTAGCGGGCTACCTAGATAGGTTTCAGGCCAGGCACATCTTTCAGCACTCAAATCATTTGCTTTGGAGCCCTCCCTGCACGTTTGGCCACAGTGCTAAACGTGCCACAGTGCTGACTGTGCAGGGAGGGCTCCAAAGCAAATGACAAACCTGGCTTGGTCTGATGAAGCAGAAATGCCAAGCGCTGACCCCAGCCTCTGTGCAGGGAGACCCTGACCCTCACCTGGGACTCGGGGCCACTCCAAGGGGGTCACTGGCTGATGGAGCTGCTGGTGGACATTTGCTGCCTCTGGGCAGGGAACATGGTTACAGCAGTCAAAGACAGAAGGTAGGAGAGAGAGATATATAAGAAGGGAAATGAAAATGCTTGGTTTGTCCCACAAACTCCCAGGTGTGTGTGAGGAGCAGAAGCCTCTCCCATGGGCTCCCAAAGAGTCATTCCTGGTCTTCGGTTTTGGGGACACTCAAATGGGGGTGACACGCATTTTCAATCAGATGAAGTCCACTCTCATGGAGAAGGGGATCTTCCAAACTTATCTCCAACCCCAGTAATTCCCATGGGAGCTGGCACCAGCAGCTGCCAGGCAGAAGGTGCCTATTTCGTGCCCACCAGAACTGGGGTAAGAGAGCAGCTTCACTGGGTTTGAGGCAGACAGAGGGCAGAGCTTCATCCCCTTCCATCCCCAGGGCTGGACAGGAAGGATGAGGTGTCTGGAGTGACTGGCCTGATCCCCTTCCTTTTCACAGGGGGAAAGAGACAGCTCCCTGTCCCTGCCTGGGGGTCCTGTCTCATGGGAAGACACAGAAAGTTAACTCTGCTGAACAGGTCTGGTTTGATCAGGAGAAATTACTCTGCTGGAGACCAGGATTTCTCCCCAGTCAAGGTAAGGAACATCAGAGAGGACTTCATTATCTTTCCAACTTAGTTCCTTAGAGCTCTGGGGACACCTTGAAGGAGCCCAGAGGGGATGGAGTACGTGACACCTTCACCTGCTCCTCTGCTGTGAGCTGGGCTGGACTCCTGGGACAGTGGGAGCTCATGAGATATTGCAGACAGCTCTGGGCAGGAGCAGCTCCTCTGCCAAGCACACAGGGCTGGGGACACTGCCTGTAGGCACCGAGGGGAGACCTGTGAGGCTGAGAGAGCTGATGGATGCTGAGAGCTCACTGCAGGAGAAATCTCCTCACCACTCTCCCTGGTATGTCTGTGGGTGCAGGGCAATGCAGGTTCTGTTCCTGGAGGGATCTCCTAAAGCTGGGACATGGGGCAGTGTGTGGGGTCTGTCAGGAGGACAGGTTCTCTCTAGGACCAGAAGGTGCTGCCTGGAAGGGATGCCCTTCTGCCCCATCAGAGGGACAGGGCAGGACATTTCTTACCGTGGGTGCAAAGTGTGACCCATGGAAGGACAGTTTACGGGGAGCAGGGAACTGAGATCCTCCTTGGGTAGGATGAGACTGCAGGAGGCTTTGGAGCTCTGCCCTGTGAGACTGGATTCCTCAGCTCTCTGTGGGGTCCAGTTTCTTCTGTGGGGAACACCAGGGTGTGATCACAGAGCATCCAGCACAGGGCAGCTGAGACCAGGGCTGCTGGACAGAGCAGCTCTGCCCACTCTGCACTCAGGGGAAGGTTTCCCTGGCACTGCAGCAGCAATGTCAGGGAGCTCTGACAGGAGAAACACTCCTCAGCTCATTGCTGTCCACAGGGGATTTACTCTGAGATCACACCAGCCTTCTATTTACTCAGTTCTTTCAAGGCAGCACTGAGTTCTCCAGAGCCCACAGCCAACCCTCCTCCCAGCAGTGGCACGCTCAAGCCACTATGAAATAGATCTCCCAAAAGGGACCTGCCAAACGTCTTTATGAATCCAGATTCAATTTTTAAGAGTTTTTCCTCAAGGAACATTTCTTACTGTGCCTTTTCCTCCTTGGACAGGTCTCCACACTTGACAGCAGCAGATGTCCAACAGCAGCAGCTCCATCAGCCAGTTCCTCCTCCTGGCCTTTGCAGACACACGGCAGCTGCAGCTCCTGCACTTCTGCCTCTTCCTGGGCATCTACCTGGCTGCTCTGCTGGGCAACGGCCTCATCATCATCACCATAGCCTGTGACCACCATCTCCACACCCCCATGTACTTCTTCCTCCTCAACCTCTCTGTTACTGACCTTGCCTTCATCTCCACCACTGTTCCCAAATCCATGGCCAATTCCCTGTGGGACACCAGGGCCATTTCCTACACAGGGTGTGTGGCTCAAATCTTTTTCTTTGTATTTTTGATCTCAACAGAGGACTTCCTTCTCACAGTCATGGCCTATGACCGCTACGTTGCCATCTGCCACCCCCTGCACTACGGGACCCTCCTGGGCAGCAGAGCTTGTGTCCACATGGCAGCAGCTGCCTGGGGCAGTGGGTTTCTCCATGCTGTGCTGCACACAGCCAATACATTTTCCCTGCCCCTCTGCAAGGGCAATGCCCTTGACCAGTTCTTCTGTGAAATCCCCCAGATCCTCAAGCTCTCTTGCTCAGATGCCTACCTCAGGGAAATTGGGGTCACTGTGGTCAGTGTTTGTTTCTCTTTTGGGTGTTTTGTGTTCATTGTGGTGTCCTATGTGCAGATCTTCAGGGCTGTGCTGAGGATCCCCTCGCAGCAGGGACGGCACAAAGCCTTTTCCACCTGCCTCCCTCACCTGGCCGTGGTCTCCCTGTTTGTCAGCACTATTGTTTTTGCCTATCTGAAGCCCCCCTCCATGTCATTCCTATTTTTGGATGTGGTAGCGGCATTTCTGTACTCGGTGTTTCCACCAGCAGTGAACCCCCTCATCTACAGCATGAGGAACCAGGAGCTCAAGGATGCCATGTGGAAACTGAGGACTGGATATTTCTAAGCAGCAACAAGCTGCTCATTTTCTTCTGCATATCCCTTGCTGTGTAACTCACATTAGGACCAGTCTGTATTTAGTTGGGTATTTCCATATTTTCATCAGCTGAATCATTTGCCTGCTTGTCTGAAATGGCCATGCTTTCCTACCATGACAGAAGGGGAATCTCCTGTTTCCTCTGTACCATAGAATCATCCAATCACCTGGGTTGGAAAAGACCTTTAGGATCATCAAGTCCAACCACAGCCTAACCCTGCCTACTCGACCTCTAAACCATGTTCCCAAGCACAACACCCACATGCCTTTTAAATTCCCCCAGGGATGGTGACTCCACCACTTCCCTGGGCAGCCTGTTCCAATACTTGACTACTCTTTCAGTAAAGAAATTCTTCCTGATATCTATTCCTCTTATCCTATCCCTGTCTATCTGAGATAAGAACCTGACCCCTGCCAGCTTACACCCTCCTTGCAGGTACTTG
Source organism: Rallus limicola (assembly GCA_022605955.1). Classification (NCBI taxonomy): domain Eukaryota; kingdom Metazoa; phylum Chordata; class Aves; order Gruiformes; family Rallidae; genus Rallus; species Rallus limicola. The sequence goes on along the minus strand of JAKCOZ010000053.1, from coordinate 809,626 downwards.
TAGAGAGTGGTAAGGTCTGCCCTCAACCTCCTTTCTTAAGACTAAAAAGGCCCAGTTCCCTCAGCTGATCCTCATAGCACTTGTGCTCCAAACCCTTCTCCAGAGTCCTTGTCCTTCTCAGGACATGCTCCAGTATCTCAATGTCCTTATGTAGTGAGGGTGCCCAAAACTGGACACAGGACTGAAGTTGTGGCCTCACCAGAGCTGAGTATAATGGAACAATCACTTCCCTACTCCTGCTGGTTACACTATTCCTGATCCAGGCCAGGATGGCATTGGCCTTCTTGGCCACCTGGGCACAGTGCTGGCTCATGTTCAGCTGGCTGTCCTCTAACACCCCCAGATCCTTTTCCTCCAGGGAGCTCTCCAGCCACTCTGCCCCAGGCCTGTAGCATTGCCTGGGCTTATTGTGACCAACATGCAGGACTTGGCACTTGGCCTTGTTGAACCCCATAAAGCCTCTGCCCACCAGTCCAGCCTGTCCAGGTCCCTCTGCACAGCCTGCCTTCCTTCCAGCAGATCAACACTCCCACACAATTTGGTGTCATCTGCCAACTTACTGAGGGTGCACTTGATCCCCTTGTCCAGATGATTCATAAAGATGTTCAAGAGGACGGGCCCCAGCACTGAGCCCTGGGGAACATCCCTTGTGACGTTCCACCAGCTGGATTTAACTCTATTAACCACAACTCCTTGGGCCTGACCTTTCAGCCAGTTTCTAACCCAGCACAGAGTATACCCACCTAATCCATGAGTTTCTCCAAAATGATGCTGTGGGAGACAGTGATGAAGGCTTCCCTGAAGTCCAGCTAGATCACATCCACAGCCTGGATGTGATGGTCAAGCACGATCTGCCTTTCCTAAACCCATGCTGACTGGGCCTGATGGCCTGAGTGTCCTGCATGTGCTGCATGATGGTACTCAAGATTATTAGTTCCATCCCCTTCCCCAGCACTGAGCTCAGGCTGACAGGCCTGTAGCTCCCCTGAAATGAGTGACCATGAAATGATTCATTTCTCTATTCATGGTGGAGCCTGGAGGGGGAATAGTAAAACTGCCACCTTGGACTTCTGGAGGGCAGACCTTGAATTGTTCAAGAGACTGGTAGGGGGAGTCCCTTGGCATTCAGTCTTAGCAAACAAAGGGGTACAAGAGAGCTGGTTGCTCCTCAAGAAGGAAGTCTTAAGGGCGCAGGAGGTCGCCCTGAGGCACAAAATGAGCCGGCGTGGATGAAGAGGGAGTTATTCTTGAGGCTCCAGGAGAGAAAGAGAATCTACCACCTGTGGAAGGAGGGACAGGCAACTGAGAATGAATTCAAGGAAGTTGTCAGGATGTGTAGAGGTGAAATCAGAAAGGCAAAAGCCCAGCTTGAATTTAACCTGGGGTGAAAAGGAATAACAAACTCTTTTCTAAGTACATTAACAGTAAGAGGAGGACAAAGGAGAATATCCACTCTTTACTGGATGAGGCTGGGAATGTGATCACTGAGGAGAAGGAAAAGGTGGAGGTTCTGAATGCCTTCTTTACGTCTGTCTTGAAAGGTCAGACCAGTTGTCCTCAGGGTACTCCTCTCTCTGACCTAGAGTCTGGGCTGGGGAGCATGCTAACTCCCCTGTGATTCTGGAAGAGACAGTCAGAGACTTCCTACTCCAACTGGACTGCCACAAGTCCATGGGGCCGGATGGGATCCACCCCAGAGTGCTGAGGGAACTGGCAGAGGTGGTAGCCGAGCCGCTTTCCATTATCTATCAACTCTTCTTGTTGACTGGTGAGGTCCCGGAAGACTGGAGGCTCGCCAATGTGACTCCCATTTACAAGAAAGGTTGTAAGGAGGATCCGGGGAACTACAGGCCTGTTAGCCTGACCTCGGTTCCAGGGAAGGTTCTGGAACAGATAGCCTTGAGGGAGATCATGCGGCATGTGTGGGATGGCCGGGGGATCAGGTCTAGCCAGCATGGGTTCATGAAGGGCAGGTCCTGTATGACCAACCTGATCTCCTTCTATGACCCAGTGACCCATCTGCTGGATGAGGGAAAGGCTGTTGATGTGGTTCTACCTAGACTTCAGCAAAGCCTTTGACACTGTCTCCCATGGGATTCTCCTGCAGAAGCTGGCAGCCCGTGGCTTGGATGGGTACACCCTGGGATGGGTAAGGAGCTGGCTGGAGCTCAGAGAGTGGCAGTAAATGGAGTTAAATCCAGCTGGCGACCGGTCACGAGTGGTGTTCCCCAGGGCTCGGTGCTGGGGCCTGTCCTCTTCAATATCTTTATTGATGACCTAGATGAGGGCATTGAGTGCACCCTCAGTAAGTTTGCAGATGACACTAAATTGGCTGGGAGTGTGGATCTGCCTGGGGGTAGCGAGGCCCTACAGAGGGATCTGGACAGGCTGGAGAGCTGGGCTGAAGTAAATGGCAGGAGGTTCAACAAGAGCAAGTGCCGAGTCCTGCACTTTGGCCACAACAACCCCAGGCAGCGCTATAGGCTTGGGGTGGAGTGGCTGGAGGCCTGTGTGGAGGAGATGGACCTGGGGGTACTGATTGATGCACGGCTGAACATGAGCCAACAGTGTGCACGGGTGGCCAAGAAGGCCAACGGCCTCCTGGCTTGCATCAAAAATAGTGTTACTAGTAGGGACAGGGAGGGAATTATCCCCCTGTACTCAGCACTTGTGAGGCCTCATCTCGAGTACTGTGTTCAGTTTTGGGCCCCTCACTACAGGAAAGACATTGAGGCCCTGGAACGCGTTCAGAGGAGGGCTACTAAGCTGAGGAGGGGTCGGGAGCACAGGCCTTACGAGGAGCGGCTGAGGGAGCTGGGATTGTTTAGCCTGGAGAAGAGGAGGCTCAGGGGAGACCTTATAGCTCTCTATAACTTCCTGAAGGGAGGTTGTGGTGAGCTGGGGGTCGGCCTCTTCTCCCGTGTAGACAGTGATAGAACTAGAGGGAATGGTGTCAAGCTGCGCCAGGGGAGATTCAGGCTGGACATTAGGAAGCACTACTTCTCAGAAAGGGTAGTCAGGCACTGGAATGCACTGCCCAGGGAGGTGGTGGAGTCACCAACCCTGGGGGTGTTCAAGGAGAGACTGGATGTTGTATTGAGGGACATGGCTTAGTGGGAGCTGGTAGTAATAGGTGAATGGTTGGACTGGATGATCTTTTAGGTCTTTTCCAACCTTGATAATTCTGTGATTCTGTGATTCTGTGATTCTGTGTCACACACATCACACCTGTGTCACCCACATCACACCTGTGTCACCCACATCACACGTGTGTCACACACATCACACCTGTGTCACCCACATCACACCTGTGTCACCCACATCACACGTGTGTCACACACATCACACGTGTGTCACACACATCATACGTGTGTCACATGTGTCACCCACATCACACGTGTGTCACACACATCACACGTGTGTCACACACATCACACGTGTGTCACATGTGTCACCCACATCACACGTGTGTCACACACATCACACGTGTGGCATCCACATCACACGTCTGTCACCCACATCACACCTGTGTCACCCACATCACACCTGTGTCACCCACATCACACGTGTGTCACCCACATCACACGTGTGTCACACACATCACACGTGTGTCACCCACATCACACGTGTGGCACCCACATCACACGTGTGTCACACACATCACACGTGTGTCACCCACATCACACGTGTGGCACACACATCACACGTGTGTCACACACATCACACGTGTGTCACCCACATCACACGTGTGGCACACACATCACACGTGTGTCACCCACATCACACGTGTGTCACCCACATCACACGTGTGTCACCCACATCACACGTGTGTCACACACATCACACGTGTGTCACACACATCACACGTGTGTCACACACATCACACGTGTGTCACACGCATCACACGTGTGTCACACACATCACACGTGTATCACATGTGTCACCCACATCACACGTGTGTCACACACATCACACGTGTGTCACGTGTGTCACCCACATCACACGTGTGTCACACACATCACACGTGTGTCACCCACATCACACGTGTGTCACCCACATCACACGTGTGGCACACACATCACACGTGTGTCACACACATCACACGTGTGTCACCCACATCAAACGTGTGTCACCCACATCACACGTGTGGCACACACATCACACGTGTGTCACACACATCACACGTGTGGCACCCACATCACACGTGTGTCACCCACATCACACGTGTGTCACACACATCACACGTGTGTCACACACATCACACGTGTGGCACCAACATCACACGTGTGTCACACACATCACACGTGTGTCACGTGTGTCACACACATCACACGTGTGTCACCCACATCACACGTTTGTCACACACATCACACGTGTGTCACCCACATCACACGTGTGGCACCCACATCACACGTGTGTCACCCACATCACACGTGTGTCACACACATGCCACCTGTGTCACCCACATCACACGTGTGTCACACACATCACACGTGTGTCACACACATCACACGTGTGTCACACACATCACACGTGTGGCACCCACATCACACGTGTGTCACACACATCACACGTGTGTCACCCACATCACACGTGTGTCACCCACATCACACGTGTGGCACACACATCACACGTGTGTCACACACATCACACGTGTGTCACACACATCACACGTGTGGCACCCACATCACACGTGTGTCACACACATGCCACCTGTGTCACCCACATCACACGTGTGTCACACACATCACACGTGTGTCACACACATCACACGTGTGTCACCCACATCACACGTGTGGCACCCACATCACACGTGTGTCACACACATCACACGTGTGTCACCCACATCACACGTGTGTCACCCACATCACACGTGTGTCACACACATCACACGTGTGTCACACACATCACACGTGTGTCACACACATCACACGTGTGGCACCCACATCACACGTGTGTCACCCACATCACACGTGTGTCACACACATCACACGTGTGTCACACACATCACACGTGTGTCACCCACATCACACGTGTGTCACACACATCACACGTGTGTCACACACATCACACGTGTGTCACCCACATCACACGTGTGTCACACACATCACACGTGTGTCACGTGTGTCACACACATCACACGTGTGTCACCCACATCACACGTGTGTCACACACATCACACGTGTGGCACACACATCACACGTGTGTCACACACATCACACGTGTGTCACCCACATCACACGTGTGTCACACACATGCCACCTGTGTCACACACATCACACGTGTGTCACACACATCACACCTGTGTCACCCACAACACACGTGTGGCACCCACATCACACGTGTGTCACACACATCACACGTGTGTCACACACATCACACGTGTGTCACACACATCACACGTGTGTCACACACATCACACGTGTGTCACGTGTGTCACACACATCACACGTGTGTCACACACATCACACGTGTGGCACCCACATCACACGTGTGGCACCCACATCACACGTGTGGCACCCATATCACACGTGTGTCACCCACATCACACGTGTGTCACACACATCACACGTGTGTCACGTGTGTCACACACATCACACGTGTGTCACACACATCAAACGTGTGTCACACACATCACACGTGTGTCACACACATCACACGTGTGTCACGTGTGTCACCCACATCACGCGTGTGTCACACACATCACACGTGTGGCACCCACATCACACGTGTGGCACCCACATCACACGTGTGGCACCCACATCACACGTGTGTCACACACATCACACGTGTGTCACACACATCACACGTGTGGCACCCACATCACACGTGTGTCACACCCATCACACGTGTGTCACACACATCACACGTGTGTCACCCACATCACACGTGTGTCACACACATCACACGTGTGTCACACCCATCACACGTGTGTCACACACATCACACGTGTGTCACACACATCACACGTGTGTCACCCACATCACACGTGTGTCACCCACATCACACGTGTGGCACACACATCACACGTGTGGCACACACATCACACGTGTGTCACACACATCACACGTGTGTCACCCACATCACACGTGTGGCACACACATCACACGTGTGTCACACACATCACACGTGTGGCACCCACATCACACGTGTGTCACCCACATCACACGTGTGTCACACACATCACACGTGTGTCACCCACATCACACGTGTGTCACACACATCACACGTGTGTCACACACATCACACGTGTGTCACCCACATCACACGTGTGTCACACACATCACACGTGTGTCACACACATCACACGTGTGGCACCCACATCACACGTGTGTCACACACATCACACGTGTGTCACGTGTGTCACACACATCACACGTGTGTCACACACATCACACGTGTGTCACCCACATCACACGTGTGTCACACACATGACACGTGTGTCACACACATCACACGTGTGTCACACACATCACACGTGTGTCACCCACATCACACGTGTGTCACACACATCACACGTGTGTCACACACATCACACGTGTGTCACACACATCACACGTGTGTCACACACATCACACGTGTGGCACCCACATCACACGTGTGTCACACACATCAAACGTGTATCACATGTGTCACACACATCACACGTGTGTCACACACATCACACGTGTGTCACACCCATCACACGTGTGTCACACACATCACACGTGTGGCACCCACATCACACGTGTGGCACCCATATCACACGTGTGTCACCCACATCACACGTGTGTCACACACATCACACGTGTGTCACGTGTGTCACCCACATCACACGTGTGTCACCCACATCACACGTGTGTCACACACATCACACGTGTGTCACACACATCACGCGTGTATCACCCACATCACACGCGTGTGTCACACACATCACACGTGTGGCACCCACCTCACACGTGTGGCACCCACATCACACGTGTGGCACCCACATCACACGTGTGTCACCCACATCACACGTGTGGCCCCCACATCACACGTGTGGCACCCACATCACACGTGTGTCACCCACATCACACGTGTGGCCCCCACATCACACGTGTGTCACACACATCACACGTGTGTCACACACATCACACGTGTGTCACACACATCACACGTGTGTCACACCCATCACACGTGTGTCACACACATCACACGTGTGGCACACACATCACACGTGTGGCACCCATATCACACGTGTGTCACCCACAGCACACGTGTGTCACACACATCACACGTGTGTCACGTGTGTCACCCACATCACACGTGTGTCACCCACATCACACGTGTGTCACACACATCACACGTGTGTCACACACATCACACGTGTGTCACACACATCACACGTGTGGCACCCACATCACACGTGTGTCACACACATCACACGTGTGTCACCCACATCACACGTGTGTCACAAACATCACACGTGTGTCACACACATCACACGTGTGTCACCCACATCACACGTGTGTCACACACATCACACGTGTGGCACCCACATCACACGTGTGTCACCCACATCACACGTGTGTCACACACATCACACGTGTGTCACCCACATCACACGTGTGTCACACACATCACACGTGTGTCACACACATCACACGTGTGTCACCCACATCACACGTGTGTCACACACATCACACGTGTGTCACACACATCACACGTGTATCACATGTGTCACCCACATCACACGTGTGTCACACACATCACACGTGTGTCACGTGTGTCACCCACATCACACGTGTGTCACCCACATCACACGTGTGTCACCCACATCACACGTGTGTCACCCACATCACACGTGTGGCACCCACATCACACGTGTGTCACCAACATCACACGTGTGTCACACACATCACACGTGTGTCACACACATCACACGTGTGGCACCCACATCACACGTGTGGCACCCATATCACACGTGTGTCACCCACAGCACACGTGTGTCACACACATCACACGTGTGTCACGTGTGTCACCCACATCACACGTGTGTCACCCACATCACACGTGTGTCACACACATCACACGTGTGTCACACACATCACACGTGTGGCACCCACATCACACGTGTGTCACACACATCACACGTGTGTCACACACATCACACGTGTGTCAGCCACATCACACGTGTGTCACACACATCACACGTGTGTCACACACATCACACGTGTGTCACACACATCACACGTGTGGCACCCACATCACACGTGTGTCACACACATCACACGTGTGTCACACACATCACACGTGTGGCACCCACATCACACGTGTGTCACCCACATCACACGTGTGTCACCCACATCACACGTGTGTCACCCACATCACACGTGTGTCACACACATCACACGTGTGGCACCCACATCACACGTGTGTCACACACATCACACGTGTGTCACACACATCACACGTGTGGCACCCACATCACACGTGTGTCACACCCATCACACGTGTGTCATACACATCACACGTGTGTCACCCACATCACACGTGTGTCACACACATCACACGTGTGTCACACCCATCACACGTGTGTCACACACATCACACGTGTGTCACACACATCACACGTGTGTCACCCACATCACACGTGTGTCACACACATCACACGTGTGTCACACACATCACACGTGTGTCACCCACATCACACGTGTGTCACCCACATCACACGTGTGTCACACACATCACACGTGTGGCACCCACATCACACGTGTGTCACCCACATCACACGTGTGTCACACACATCACACGTGTGTCACACACATCACACGTGTGGCACCCACATCACACGTGTGTCACACACATCACACGTGTGTCACCTGTGTCACACACATCACACGTGTGTCACACACATCACACGTGTGTCACCCACATCACACGTGTGTCACACACATCACACGTGTGTCACCCACATCACACGTGTGTCACACACATGCCACCTGTGTCACCCATATCACACGTGTGTCACACACATCACACGTGTGTCACACACATCACACGTGTGTCACACACATCACACTTGTGTCACACACATCACACGTGTGTCACCCACATCACACGTGTGTCACACACATCACACGTGTGTCACACACATCACACGTGTGGCAGCCACATCACACGAGTGTCACACACATCACACGTGTGTCACACACATCACACGTGTGTCACACACATCACACGTGTGGCACACACATCACACGTGTGTCACACACATCACACGTGTGTCACCCACATCACACACATCACACGTGTGTCAGCCACATCACACGTGTGGCACCCACATCACACGTGTGTCACACACATCACACGTGTGTCACACACATCACACGTGTGTCACCCACATCACACGTGTGTCACACCCATCACACGTGTATCACATGTGTCACCCACATCACACGTGTGTCACCCACATCACACGTGTGTCACACACATCACACGTGTGTCACCCACATCACACGTGTGTCACCCACATCACACGTGTGTCACCAGCATCACACGTGTGTCACACACATCACACGTGTGTCACCCACATCACACGTGTGTCACACACATCACACGTGTGTCACACACATCACACGTGTGTCACCCACATCACACGTGTGTCACACACATCACACGTGTGTCACACACATCACACGTGTGTCACACACATCACACGTGTGTCACACACATCACACGTGTGGCACCCACATCACACGTGTGTCACACACATCACACGTGTGTCACACACATCACACGTGTGTCACACACATCACACGTGTGGCACCCACATCACACGTGTGTCACACACATCACACGTGTGTCACACACATCACACGTGTGTCACACACATCACACGTGTGTCACCAGCATCACACGTGTGGCACACACATCACACGTGTGGCACACACATCACACGTGTGTCACCCACGTCACACGTGTGTCACACACATCACACGTGTGTCACCCACATCACACGTGTGTCACCCACATCACACGTGTGTCACACACATCACACGTGTGGCACCCACATCACACGTGTGTCACCCACATCACACGTGTGTCACACACATCACACGTGTGTCACACACATCACACGTGTGGCACCCACATGACACGTGTGTCACACACATCACACGTGTGTCACACACATCACACGTTTGTCACACACATCACACGTGTGTCACCCACATCACACGTGTGTCACACACATCACACGTGGGTCACCCACATCACACGTGTGTCACACACATGCCACCTGTGTCACCCACATCACACGTGTGTCACACACATCACACGTGTGTCACACACATCACACGTGTGTCACCCACATCACACGTGTGTCACACCCATCACACGTGTATCACACCCATCACACGTGTGTCACACACATCACACGTGTGTCACACACATCACACGTGTGTCACACACATCACACGTGTGTCACACACATCACACGTGTGTCACACACATCACACGTGTGTCACACACATCACACGTGTGGCACCCACATCACACGTGTGGCACCCATATCACACGTGTGTCACACACATCACACGTGTGTCACACACATCACACGTGTGTCACGTGTGTCACACACATCACACGTGTGTCACACACATCACACGTGTGTCACACACATCACACGTGTGTCACCCACATCACGCGTGTGTCACACACATCACACGTGTGGCACCCACATCACACGTGTGGCACCCACATCACACGTGTGGCACCCACATCACACGTGTGTCACACACATCACACGTGTGTCACACCCATCACACGTGTGTCACACACATCACACGTGTGTCACCCACATCACACGTGTGTCACACACATCACACGTGTGTCACACACATCACACGTGTGTCACCCACATCACACGTGTGTCACCCACATCACACGTGTGGCACACACATCACACGTGTGTCACACACATCACACGTGTGTCACACACATCACACGTGTGTCACCCACATCACACGTGTGTCACCCACATCACACGTGTGGCACACACATCACACGTGTGTCACACACATCACACGTGTGGCACCCACATCACACGTGTGTCACCCACATCACACGTGTGTCACACACATCACACGTGTGTCACGTGTGTCACACACATCACACGTGTGTCACCCACATCACACGTGTGTCACACACATCACACGTGTGTCACACACATCACACGTGTGTCACACACATGCCACCTGTGTCACCCACATCACACGTGTGTCACACACATCACACGTGTGTCACACACATCACACGTGTGGCACCCACATCACACGAGTGGCACCCACATCACACGTGTGTCACCCACATCACGCGTGTGTCACCCACATCACACGTGTGTCACCCACAGCACACGTGTGTCACACACATCACACGTGTGTCACGTGTGTCACCCACATCACACGTGTGTCACCCACATCACACGTGTGTCACACACATCACACGTGTGTCACACACATCACACGTGTGTCACACACATCACACGTGTGGCACCCACATCACACGTGTGTCACACACATCACACGTGTGTCACACACATCACACGTGTGTCACACACATCACACGTGTGTCACACACATCACACGTGTGTCACCCACATCACACGTGTGTCACACACATCACACGTGTGTCACCCACATCACACGTGTGTCACACACATCACACGTGTGTCAGCCACATCACACGTGTGTCACACACATCACACGTGTGTCACACACATCACACGTGTGTCACACACATCACACGTGTGTCACCCACATCACACGTGTGGCACACACATCACACGTGTGTCACACACATCACACGTGTGGCACCCACATCACACGTGTGTCACCCACATCACACGTGTGGCACACACATCACACGTGTGTCACACACATCACACGTGTGTCACCCACATCACACGTGTGTCACACACATCACACGTGTGTCACACACATCACACGTGTGTCACCCACATCACACGTGTGTCACACACATCACACGTGTGTCACACACATCACACGTGTGTCACCCACATCACACGTGTGTCACACACATCACACGTGTGTCACACACATCACACGTGTGTCACCCACATCACACGTGTGTCACCCACATCACACGTGTGTCACACACATCACACGTGTGTCACCCACATCACACGTGTGTCACACACATCACACGTGTGTCACACGCATCACACGTGTGTCACACACATCACACGTGTATCACATGTGTCACCCACATCACACGTGTGTCACCCACATCACACGTGTGTCACACACATCACACGTGTGGCACCCACATCACACGTGTGTCACACACATCACACGTGTGTCACACACATCACACGTGTGGCACCCACATCACACGTGTGTCACACCCATCACACGTGTATCACACCCATCACACGTGTGTCACACACATCACACGTGTGTCACACACATCACACGTGTGTCACACACATCACACGTGTATCACATGTGTCACCCACATCACACGTGTGTCACCCACATCACACGTGTGTCACACACATCACACGTGTGTCACCCACATCACACGTGTGTCACACACATCACACGTGTGTCACCAGCATCACACGTGTGTCACACACATCACACGTGTGTCACCCACATCACACGTGTGTCACACACATCACACGTGTGTCACACACATCACACGTGTGTCACCCACATCACACGTGTGTCACCCACATCACACGTGTGTCACACACATCACACGTGTGTCACACACATCACACGTGTGTCACACACATCACACGTGTGGCACCCACATCACACGTGTGTCACACACATCACACGTGTGTCACACACATCACACGTGTGTCACACACATCACACGTGTGGCACCCACATCACACGTGTGTCACACACATCACACGTGTGTCACACACATCACACGTGTGTCACACACATCACACGTGTGGCACCCACATCACACGTGTGTCACACACATCACACGTGTGTCACACACATCACACGTGTGTCACCCACATCACACGTGTGTCACACACATCACACGTGTGTCACCAGCATCACACGTGTGTCACACACATCACACGTGTGTCACACACATCACACGTGTGTCACACACATCACACGTGTGTCACACACATCACACGTGTGTCACCCACATCACACGTGTGTCACCCACATCACACGTGTGTCACACACATCACACGTGTGTCACACACATCACACGTGTGTCACCCACATCACACGTGTGTCACACACATCACACGTGTGTCACGTCTGTCACCCACATCACACGTGTGTCACCCACATCACACGTGTGTCACCCACATCACACGTGTGTCACACAGATCACACGTGTGGCACCCACATCACACGTGTGGCACACACATCACACGTGTGTCACCCACATCACACGTGTGTCACCCACATCACACGTGTGGCACCCACATCACACGTGTGTCACACACATCACACGTGTGTCACATGTGTCACCCACATCACACGTGTGTCACACACATCACACGTGTGTCACACACATCACACGTGTGTCATACACATCACACGTGTGTCACCCACATCACACGTGTGTCACACACATCACACGTATGTCACACACATCACACTTGTGTCACACACATCACACGTGTGTCACCCACATCACACGTGTGTCACACACATCACACGTGTAGCACCCACATCACACGTGTGTCACCCACATCACACGTGTGTCACACACATCACACGTGTGGCACCCACATCACACGTGTGTCACACACATCACACGTGTGTCACACACATCACACGTGTGTCACCCACATCTCACGTGTGTCACACACATCACACGTGTGTCACACACATCACACGTGTGTCACACACATCACACGTGTGTCACGCACATCACACGTGTGGCACCCACATCACACGTGTGTCACCCACATCTCACGTGTGTCACACACATCACACGTGTGGCACCCACATCACACGTGTGTCACACACATCACACGTGTGTCACCCACATCACACGTGTGTCACACACATCACACGTGTGTCACCCACATCACACGTGTGTCACCCACATCACACGTGTGTCACACCCATCACACGTGTGTCACACACATCACACGTGTGTCACACCCATCACACGTGTGTCACACACATCACACGTGTGTCACGTGTGTCACACACATCACACGTGTGTCACGTGTGTCACACACATCACACGTGTGTCACACACATCACACGTGTGTCACGTGTGGCACCCACATCACACGTGTGTCACACACATCACACGTGTGTCACACACATCACACGTGTGTCACATTTGTCACCCACATAACACGTGTGTCACCCACATCACACGTGTGTCACACACATCACACGTGTGTCACACACATCACACGTGTGGCACCCACATCACACGTGTGTCACACACATCACACGTGTGTCACCCACATCACACGTGTGTCACCCACATCACACGTGTGTCACACACATCACACGTGTGGTACCCACATCACACGTGTGTCACCCACATCACACGTGTGTCACACACATCAAACGTGTGGCACCCACATCACACGTGTGTCACCCACATCACACGTGTGTCACACACATCACACGTGTGTCACACACATCACACGTGTGTCAGCCACATCACACGTGTGTCACACACATCACACGTGTGTCACACACATCACACGTGTGTCACACACATCACACGTGTGTCACACACATCACACGTGTGGCACCCACATCACACGTGTGTCACACACATCACACGTGTGTCACACACATCACACGTGTGTCACACACATCACACGTGTGTCACACCAATCACACGTGTGGCACCCACATCACACGTGTGGCACCCACATCACACGTGTGTCACACACATCACACGTGTGTCACCCACATCACACGTGTGTCACACACATCACACGTGTGTCACGTGTGTCACCCACATCACACGTGTGTCACACCCATCACACGTGTGTCACACCCATCACACGTGTGTCACACACATCACACGTGTGTCACACACATCACACGTGTGGCACCCACATCACACGTGTGTCACGTGTGTCACACACATCACACGTGTGTCACACACATCACACGTGTGTCACATGTGTCACACCCATCACACGTGTGTCACCCATATCACACGTGTGTCACCCACATCACACGTGTGTCACCTACATCACACGTGTGTCACACACATCACACGTGTGGCACCCACATCACACGTGTGTCACACACATCACACGTGTGTCACACACATCACACGTGTGTCACCCACATCACACGTGTGTCACACACATCACACGTGTGTCACCAGCATCACACGTGTGTCACACACATCACACGTGTGTCACACACATCACACGTGTGTCACACACATCACACGTGTGTCACACACATCACACGTGTGTCACCCACATCACACGTGTGTCACCCACATCACACGTGTGTCACACACATCACACGTGTGTCACACACATCACACGTGTGTCACCCACATCACACGTGTGTCACACACATCACACGTGTGTCACGTCTGTCACCCACATCACACGTGTGTCACCCACATCACACGTGTGTCACCCACATCACACGTGTGTCACACAGATCACACGTGTGGCACCCACATCACACGTGTGGCACACACATCACACGTGTGTCACCCACATCACACGTGTGTCACCCACATCACACGTGTGGCACCCACATCACACGTGTGTCACACACATCACACGTGTGTCACATGTGTCACCCACATCACACGTGTGTCACACACATCACACGTGTGTCACACACATCACACGTGTGTCATACACATCACACGTGTGTCACCCACATCACACGTGTGTCACACACATCACACGTATGTCACACACATCACACTTGTGTCACACACATCACACGTGTGTCACCCACATCACACGTGTGTCACACACATCACACGTGTGGCACCCACATCACACGTGTGTCACCCACATCACACGTGTGTCACACACATCACACGTGTGGCACCCACATCACACGTGTGTCACACACATCACACGTGTGTCACACACATCACACGTGTGTCACCCACATCTCACGTGTGTCACACACATCACACGTGTGTCACACACATCACACGTGTGTCACACACATCACACGTGTGTCACACACATCACACGTGTGGCACCCACATCACACGTGTGTCACCCACATCTCACGTGTGTCACACACATCACACGTGTGGCACCCACATCACACGTGTGTCACACACATCACACGTGTGTCACCCACATCACACGTGTGTCACACACATCACACGTGTGTCACCCACATCACACGTGTGTCACCCACATCACACGTGTGTCACACCCATCACACGTGTGTCACACACATCACACGTGTGTCACACCCATCACACGTGTGTCACACACATCACACGTGTGTCACGTGTGTCACACACATCACACGTGTGTCACGTGTGTCACACACATCACACGTGTGTCACACACATCACACGTGTGTCACGTGTGGCACCCACATCACACGTGTGTCACACACATCACACGTGTGTCACACACATCACACGTGTGTCACACACATCACACGTGTGTCACACACATCACACGTGTGGCACCCACATCACACGTGTGTCACACACATCACACGTGTGTCACCCACATCACACGTGTGTCACCCACATCACACGTGTGTCACACACATCACACGTGTGGTACCCACATCACACGTGTGTCACCCACATCACACGTGTGTTACACACATCAAACGTGTGGCACCCACATCACACGTGTGTCACCCACATCACACGTGTGTCACGTGTGTCACACACATCACACGTGTGTCACACACATCACACGTGTGTCAGCCACATCACACGTGTGTCACACACATCACACGTGTGTCACACACATCACACGTGTGTCACACACATCACACGTGTGGCACCCACATCACACGTGTGTCACACACATCACACGTGTGTCACACACATCACACGTGTGTCACACCAATCACACGTGTGGCACCCACATCACACGTGTGGCACCCACATCACACGTGTGTCACACACATCACACGTGTGTCACCCACATCACACGTGTGTCACACACATCACACGTGTGTCACGTGTGTCACCCACATCACACGTGTGTCACACCCATCACACGTGTGTCACACCCATCACACGTGTGTCACACACATCACACGTGTGTCACACACATCACACGTGTGGCACCCACATCACACGTGTGTCACGTGTGTCACACACATCACACGTGTGTCACACACATCACACGTGTGTCACATGTGTCACACCCATCACACGTGTGTCACCCATATCACACGTGTGTCACCCACATCACACGTGTGTCACCTACATCACACGTGTGTCACCAACATCACACGTGTGTCACACACATCACACGTGTGTCACTCACATCACACGTGTGTCACCCACATCACACGTGTGTCACCCACATCACACGTGTGTCACACACATCACACGTGTGTCACACACATCACACGTGTGTCACCCACATCACACGTGTGTCACCCACATCACACGTGTGTCACACACATCACACGTGTGTCACCCACATCACACGTGTGTCACACACATCACACGTGTGTCACACACATCACACGTGTGTCACCCACATCACACGTGTGTCACACACATCACACGTGTGTCACACACATCACACGTGTGTCACACACATCACACGTGTGTCACGTGTGTCACCCACATCACACGTGTGTCACCCACATCACACGTGTGTCACTTGTGTCACACCAATCACACGTGTGTCACCCACATCACACTTGTGTCACACACATCACACGTGTGTCACACACATCACACGTGTGTCACCCACATCACACGTGTGTCACACACATCACACGTGTGTCACACACATCACACGTGTGTCACGTGTGTCACACACATCACACGTGTGTCACACACATCACACGTGTGGCACACACATCACACGTGTGTCACACACATCACACGTGTGGCACCCACATCACACGTGTATCACATGTGTCACCCACATCACACGTGTGTCACCCACATCACACGTGTGTCACACACATCACACGTGTGTCACACACATCACACGTGTGTCACGTGTGTCACACACATCACACGTGTGTCACACACATCACACGTGTGTCACCCACATCACACCTGTGTCACACACATCACACGTGTGTCACCCCCATCACACGTGTGTCACACACATCACACGTGTGTCACACACATCACACGTGTGTCACCCACATCACACGTGTGTCACACACATCACACGTGTGTCACCCACATCACACATGTGGCACCCACATCACACGTGTGTCACACACATCACACGTGTGTCACGTGTGTCACCCACATCACACGTGTGTCACCCACATCACACGTGTGTCACACACATCACACGTGTGTCACCCACATCACACGTGTGTCACACCCATCACACGTGTGTCACACACATCACACGTGTGTCACCCACATCACACGTGTGTCACCCACATCACACGTGTGTCACACACATCACACGTGTGTCACCCACATCACACATGTGGCACCCACATCACACGTGTGTCACACACATCACACGTGTGTCACGTGTGTCACCCACATCACACGTGTGTCACCCACATCACACGTGTGTCACACACATCACACGTGTGTCACACACATCACACGTGTGTCACGTGTGTCACCCACATCACACGTGTGTCACACCCATCACACGTGTGTCACACCCATCACACGTGTGTCACACACATCACACGTGTGTCACACACATCACACGTGCGTCACACACATCACACGTGTGTCACACACATCACACGTGTGTCACCCACATCACACGTGTGTCACACACATCACACGTGTGGCACCCACATCACACGTGTGTCACGTGTGTCACACACATCACACGTGTGTCACACAAATCACACGTGTGTCACATGTGTCACACCCATCACACGTGTGTCACCCATATCACACGTGTGTCACCCACATCACACGTGTGTCACCTACATCACACGTGTGTCACCAACATCACACGTGTGTCACACACATCACACGTGTGTCACTCACATCACACGTGTGTCACCCACATCACACGTGTGTCACCCACATCACACGTGTGTCACACATATCACACGTGTGTCACACACATCACACGTGTGTCACCCACATCACACGTGTGTCACCCACATCACACGTGTGTCACACACATCACACGTGTGTCACCCACATCACACGTGTGTCACACACATCACACGTGTGTCACACACATCACACGTGTGTCACCCACATCACACGTGTGTCACACACATCACACGTGTGTCACACACATCACACGTGTGTCACACACATCACACGTGTGTCACACACATCACACGTGTGTCACGTGTGTCACCCACATCACACGTGTGTCACCCACATCACACGTGTGTCACACACATCACACGTGTGTCACTTGTGTCACACCAATCACACGTGTGTCACCCACATCACACTTGTGTCACACACATCACACGTGTGTCACACACATCACACGTGTGTCACCCACATCACACGTGTGTCACACACATCACACGTGTGTCACACACATCACACGTGTGTCACGTGTGTCACACACATCACACGTGTGTCACACACATCACACGTGTGGCACACACATCACACGTGTGTCACACACATCACACGTGTGGCACCCACATCACACGTGTATCACATGTGTCACCCACATCACACGTGTGTCACCCACATCACACGTGTGTCACACACATCACACGTGTGTCACCCACATCACACCTGTGTCACACACATCACACGTGTGTCACCCCCATCACACGTGTGTCACACACATCACACGTGTGTCACACACATCACACGTGTGTCACCCACATCACACGTGTGTCACACACATCACACGTGTGTCACCCACATCACACATGTGGCACCCACATCACACGTGTGTCACACACATCACACGTGTGTCACGTGTGTCACCCACATCACACGTGTGTCACCCACATCACACGTGTGTCACACACATCACACGTGTGTCACCCACATCACACGTGTGTCACACACATCACACGTGTGGCACCCACATCACACGTGTGTCACACATATCACACGTGTGTCACACACATCACACGTGTGTCACACACATCACACGTGTGTCACACACATCACACGTGTGTCACACACATCACACGTGTGTCACACACATCACACGTGTGTCACCCACATCACACGTGTGGCACACACATCACACGTGTGTCACCCACATCACACGTGTGTCACACACATCACACGTGTGTCACGTGTGTCACCCACATCACACGTGTGTCACCCACATCACACGTGTGTCACACACATCACACGTGTGTCACGTGTGTCACACACATCACACGTGTGTCACCCACATCACACGTGTGTCACACACATCACACGTGTGTCACCCACATCACACGTGTGTCACACACATGCCACCTGTGTCACCCACATCACACGTGTGTCACACACATCACACGTGTGTCACACACATCACACGTGTGGCACCCACATCACACGTGTGGCACCCACATCACACGTGTGTCACCCACATCACGCGTGTGTCACCCACATCACACGTGTGGCACCCACATCACACGTGTGTCACCCACATCACGCGTGTGTCACCCACATCACACGTGTGTCACCCACATCACGCGTGTGTCACCCACATCACACGTGTGGCACCCACATCACACGTGTGGCACACACATCACACGTGTGTCAACCACATCACACGTGTGTCACACCCATCACACGTGTGGCACCCACATCACACGTGTGTCACACACATCAAACGTGTGGCACCCATATCACACGTGTGTCACCCACAGCACACGTGTGTCACACACATCACACGTGTGTCACGTGTGTCACCCACATCACACGTGTGTCACACACATCACACGTGTGTCACACACATCACACGTGTGGCACCCACATCACACGTGTGTCACACACATCACACGTGTGTCACACACATCACACGTGTGTCACACACATCACACGTGTGTCACACACATCACACGTGTGGCACCCACATCACACGTGTGTCACACACATCACACGTGTGTCACACACATCACACGTGTGTCACACACATCACACGTGTGTCAGCCACATCACACGTGTGTCACACACATCACACGTGTGTCACACACATCACACGTGTGTCACACACATCACACGTGTGTCACCCACATCACACGTGTGGCACACACATCACACGTGTGTCACACACATCACACGTGTGGCACCCACATCACACGTGTGTCACCCACATCACACGTGTGGCACACACATCACACGTGTGTCACACACATCACACGTGTGTCACCCACATCACACGTGTGTCACACACATCACACGTGTGTCACACACATCACACGTGTGTCACCCACATCACACGTGTGTCACACACATCACACGTGTGTCACACACATCACACGTGTGTCACCCACATCACACGTGTGTCACACACATCACACGTGTGTCACACACATCACACGTGTGTCACCCACATCACACGTGTGTCACCCACATCACACGTGTGTCACACACATCACACGTGTGTCACCCACATCACACGTGTGTCACACACATCACACGTGTGTCACACGCATCACACGTGTGTCACACACATCACACGTGTATCACATGTGTCACCCACATCACACGTGTGTCACCCACATCACACGTGTGTCACCCACATCACACGTGTGGCACCCACATCACACGTGTGTCACACACATCACACGTGTGTCACACACATCACACGTGTGGCACCCACATCACACGTGTGTCACACCCATCACACGTGTATCACACCCATCACACGTGTGTCACACACATCACACGTGTGTCACACACATCACACGTGTGTCACACACATCACACGTGTATCACATGTGTCACCCACATCACACGTGTGTCACCCACATCACACGTGTGTCACACACATCACACGTGTGTCACCCACATCACACGTGTGTCACACACATCACACGTGTGTCACCAGCATCACACGTGTGTCACACACATCACACGTGTGTCACCCACATCACACGTGTGTCACACACATCACACGTGTGTCACACACATCACACGTGTGTCACACCAATCACACGTGTGTCACCCACATCACACGTGTGTCACACACATCACACGTGTGTCACACACATCACACGTGTGGCACCCACATCACACGTGTGGCACCCACATCACACGTGTGTCACACACATCACACGTGTGTCACACACATCACACGTGTGGCACCCACATCACACGTGTGTCACACACATCACACGTGTGTCACACACATCACACGTGTGTCACACACATCACACGTGTGGCACCCACATCACACGTGTGTCACACATATCACACGTGTGTCACACACATCACACGTGTGTCACCCACATCACACGTGTGTCACACACATCACACGTGTGTCACCAGCATCACACGTGTGTCACACACATCACACGTGTGTCACCAGCATCACACGTGTGTCACACACATCACACGTGTGTCACACACATTACACGTGTGTCACACACATCACACGTGTGTCACACACATCACACGTGTGGCACCCACATCACACGTGTGTCACACACATCACACGTGTGTCACACACATCACACCTGTGTCACACACATCACACGTGTGTCACCCACATCACACGTGTGTCACACACATCACACGTGTGTCACACACATCACACGTGTGTCACCCACATCACACGTGTGTCACACACATCACACGTGTGTCACGTCTGTCACCCACATCACACGTGTGTCACCCACATCACACGTGTGTCACACAGATCACACGTGTGGCACCCACATCACACGTGTGGCACACACATCACACGTGTGTCACCCACATCACACGTGTGTCACCCACATCACACGTGTGGCACCCACATCACACGTGTGTCACACACATCACACGTGTGTCACATGTGTCACCCACATCACACGTGTGTCACACACATCACACGTGTGTCACACACATCACACGTGTGTCACACACATCACACGTGTGTCACCCACATCACACGTGTGTCACACACATCACACGTATGTCACACACATCACACTTGTGTCACACACATCACACGTGTGTCACCCACATCACACGTGTGTCACACACATCACACGTGTGGCACCCACATCACACGTGTGTCACACACATCACACGTGTGTCACACACATCACACGTGTGGCACCCACATCACACGTGTGTCACCCACATCACACGTGTGTCACACACATCACACGTGTGGCACCCACATCACACGTGTGTCACACACATCACACGTGTGTCACACACATCACACGTGTGTCACCCACATCTCACGTGTGTCACACACATCACACGTGTGTCACACACATCACACGTGTGTCACACACATCACACGTGTGTCACACACATCACACGTGTGTCACACACATCACACGTGTGGCACCCACATCACACGTGTGTCACCCACATCTCACGTGTGTCACACACATCACACGTGTGGCACCCACATCACACGTGTGTCACACACATCACACGTGTGTCACCCACATCACACGTGTGTCACACACATCACACGTGTGTCACACACATCACACGTGTGTCACCCACATCACACGTGTGTCACACCCATCACACGTGTGTCACACACATCACACGTGTGTCACACACATCACACGTGTGTCACACACATCACACGTGTGTCACGTGTGTCACACACATCACACGTGTGTCACGTGTGTCACACACATCACACGTGTGTCACACACATCACACGTGTGTCACGTGTGGCACCCACATCACACGTGTGTCACACACATCACACGTGTGTCACACACATCACACGTGTGTCACATTTGTCACCCACATAACACGTGTGTCACCCACATCACACGTGTGTCACACACATCACACGTGTGTCACACACATCACACGTGTGGCACCCACATCACACGTGTGTCACACACATCACACGTGTGTCACCCACATCACACGTGTGTCACCCACATCACACGTGTGTCACACACATCACACGTGTGGCACCCACATCACACGTGTGTCACCCACATCACACGTGTGTCACACACATCACAGGTGTGTCACACACATCAAACGTGTGGCACCCACATCACACGTGTGTCAGCCACATCACACGTGTGTCACACACATCAAACGTGTGGCACCCACATCACACGTGTGTCAGCCACATCACACGGGTGTCACACACATCACACGTGTGTCACACACATCACACGTGTGTCACACACATCACACGTGTGTCACACACATCACACGTGTGTCACCCACATCACACGTGTGGAACCCACATCACACGTGTGTCACACACATCACACGTGTGTCACACACATCACACGTGTGTCACACCAATCACACGTGTGGCACCCACATCACACGTGTGGCACCCACATCACACGTGTGTCACACACATCACACGTGTGTCACCCACATCACACGTGTGTCACACACATCACACGTGTGTCACGTGTGTCACCCACATCACACGTGTGTCACACCCATCACACGTGTGTCACACCCATCACACGTGTGTCACACACATCACACGTGCGTCACACACATCACACGTGTGTCACACACATCACACGTGTGTCACACACATCACACGTGTGGCACCCACATCACACGTGTGTCACGTGTGTCACACACATCACACGTGTGTCACACACATCACACGTGTGTCACATGTTTCACACCCATCACACGTGTGTCACCCATATCACACGTGTGTCACCCACATCACACGTGTGTCACCTACATCACACGTGTGTCACCAACATCACACGTGTGTCACACACATCACACGTGTGTCACTCACATCACACGTGTGTCACCCACATCACACGTGTGTCACCCACATCACACGTGTGTCACACACATCACACGTGTGTCACACACATCACACGTGTGTCACACACATCACACGTGTGTCACCCACATCACACGTGAGTCACACACATCACACGTGTGTCACCCACATCACACGTGTGTCACACACATCACACGTGTGTCACACACATCACACGTGTGTCACACACATCACACGTGTGTCACACACATCACACGTGTGGCACACACATCACACGTGTGTCACGTGTGTCACCCACATCACACGTGTGTCACCCACATCACACGTGTGTCACTTGTGTCACACCAATCACACGTGTGTCACCCACATCACACTTGTGTCACACACATCACACGTGTGTCACACACATCACACGTGTGTCACCCACATCACACGTGTGTCACACACATCACACGTGTGTCACACACATCACACGTGTGTCACGTGTGTCACACACATCACACGTGTGTCACACACATCACACGTGTGGCACACACATCACACGTGTGTCACACACATCACACGTGTGGCACCCACATCACACGTGTATCACATGTGTCACCCACATCACACGTGTGTCACCCACATCACACGTGTGTCACACACATCACACGTGTGTCACACACATCACACGTGTGTCACGTGTGTCACACACATCACACGTGTGTCACACACATCAAACGTGTGTCACCCACATCACACCTGTGTCACACACATCACACGTGTGTCACCCCCATCACACGTGTGTCACACACATCACACGTGTGTCACACACATCACACGTGTGTCACCCACATCACACGTGTGTCACACACATCACACGTGTGTCACCCACATCACACATGTGGCACCCACATCACACGTGTGTCACACACATCACACGTGTGTCACGTGTGTCACCCACATCACACGTGTGTCACCCACATCACACGTGTGTCACACACATCACACGTGTGTCACCCACATCACACGTGTGTCACACACATCACACGTGTGTCACACACATCACACGTGTGGCACCCACATCACACGTGTGTCACACATATCACACGTGTGTCACACACATCACACGTGGTTCACACACATCACACGTGTGTCACACACATCACACGTGTGTCACACACATCACACGTGTGTCACACACATCACACGTGTGGCACCCACATCACACGTGTGTCACACACATCACACGTGTGGCACCCACATCACACGTGTGTCACCCACATCACACGTGTGGCACACACATCACACGTGTGTCACCCACATCACACGTGTGTCACACACATCACACGTGTGTCACGTGTGTCACCCACATCACACGTGTGTCACCCATATCACACGTGTGTCACACACATCACACGTGTGGCACCCACATCACACGTGTGTCAATCACATCACACGTGTGTCACACACATCACACGTGTGTCACCCACATCATACGTGTGTCACCCACATCACACGTGTGTCACGTGTGTCACCCACATCACACTTGTGTCACCCACATCACACGTGTGTCACCCACATCACACGTGTGTCACCCACATCACACGTGTGGCACACACATCACACGTGTGTCACCCACATCACACGTGTGTCACACACATCACACGTGTGTCACCCACATCACACGTCTGTCACACACATCACACGTGTGTCACCCACATCACACGTGTGGCACCCACATCACACGTGTGTCACACACATCACACATGTGTCACCCACATCACACGAGTGTCACACACATCACACGTGTGTCACACACATCACACGTGTGTCACACACATCACACGTGTGGCACCCACATCACACGTGTGTCACCCACATCACACGAGTGTCACCCACATCACACGAGTGTCACCCACATCACACGTGTGTCACCCACATCACACGTGTGTCACACACATCACACGTGTGTCACCCACATCACACGAGTGTCACACACCTCACACGTGTGTCACCCACATCACACGAGTGTCACACACATCACACGTGTGTCACACACATCACACGTGTGGCACCCACATCACACGTGTGTCACCCACATCACACGAGTGTCACCCACATCACACGTGTATCACACACATCACACGTGTGTCACACACATCACACGTGTGTCACACACATCACACGTGTGTCACCCACATCACACGTGTGTCACACACATCACACGAGTGTCACCCACATCACACGTGTGTCACCCACATCACACGTGTGTCACACACATCACACGTGTGTCACACACATCACACGTGTGGCACACACATCACACGTGTGTCACCCACATCACACGTGTGTCACACACATCACACGTGTGTCACCCACATCACACGTGTGGCACCCACATCACACGTGTGTCACACACATCACACGTGTGTCACACACATCACACGTGTGTCACGTGTGTCACCCACATCACACGTGTGTCACACACATCACACGTGTGTCACACACATCACACGTGTGTCACACACATCACACGTGTGTCACCCACATCACACGTGTGTCACACACATCACAGGTGTCACACACATCACACGTGTGTCACACACATCACAGGTGTGTCACACACATCACACGTGTGTCACACCAATCACACGTGTGTCACCCACATCACACGTGTGTCACACACATCACAGGTGTGTCACACACATCACACGTGTGTCACCCACATCACACGTGTGGCACCCACATCACACGTGTGTCACCCACATCACACGTGTGTCACACACATCACACGTGTGTCACCCACATCACACGTGTGTCACACACATCACACGTGTGTCACACACATCACACGTGTGGCACACACATCACACGTGTGTCACCCACATCACACGTGTGTCACACACATCACACGTGTGTCACCCACATCACACGTGTGGCACCCACATCACACGTGTGTCACACACATCACACGTGTGTCACACACATCACACGTGTGTCACACACATCACACGTGTGTCACGTGTGTCACCCACATCACACGTGTGTCACACACATCACACGTGTGTCACACACATCACACGTGTGTCACCCACATCACAGGTGTCACACACATCACACGTGTGTCACCCACATCACACGTGTGTCACACACATCACAGGTGTCACACACATCACACGTGTGTCACACACATCACAGGTGTGTCACACACATCACACGTGTGTCACACCCATCACACGTGTGTCACCCACATCACACGTGTGTCACACACATCACAGGTGTGTCACACACATCACACGTGTGTCACCCACATCACACGTGTGTCACCCACATCACACGTGTGGCACCCACATCACACGTGTGTCACCCACATCACACGTGTGTCACACACATCACACGTGTGGCACCCACATCACACGTGTGTCACACACATCACACGTGTGTCACACACATCACACGTGTGTCACCCACATCACACGTGTGTCACACACATCACACGTGTGGCACCCACATCACACGTGTGTCACCCACATCTCACGTGTGTCACACACATCACACGTGTGGCACCCACATCACACGTGTGTCACACACATCACACGTGTGTCACCCACATCACACGTGTGGCACACACATCACACGTGTGTCACACCCATCACACGTGTGTCACACACATCACACGTGTGTCACACCCATCACACGTGTGTCACACACATCACACGTGTGTCACACCCATCACACGTGTGTCACACACATCACACGTGTGTCACGTGTGTCACACACATCACACGTGTGTCACGTGTGTCACACACATCACACGTGTGTCACACACATCACACGTGTGTCACGTGTGGCACCCACATCACACGTGTGGCACCCACATCACACGTGTGTCACACACATCACACGTGTGTCACACACATCACACGTGTGGCACCCACATCACACGTGTGTCACACACATCACACGTGTGTCACACACATCACACGTGTGTCACACACATCACACGTGTGTCACCCACATCACACGTGTGGAACCCACATCACACGTGTGTCACACACATCACACGTGTGTCACACACATCACACGTATGTCACACACATCACACGTGTGTCACACACATCACACGTGTGTCACACCAATCACACGTGTGGCACCCACATCACACGTGTGGCACCCACATCACACGTGTGTCACACACATCACACGTGTGTCACCCACATCACACGTGTGTCACACACATCACACGTGTATCACACACATCACACGTGTGTCACACACATCACACGTGTGTCACGTGTGTCACCCACATCACACGTGTGTCACACCCATCACACGTGTGTCACACACATCACACGTGTGGCACACACATCACACGTGTGTCACCCACATCACACGTGTGTCACCCACATCTCACGTGTGTCACACACATCACACGTGTGGCACCCACATCACACGTGTGTCACACACATCACACGTGTGTCACCCACATCACACGTGTGGCACACACATCACACGTGTGTCACACCCATCACACGTGTGTCACACACATCACACGTGTGTCACACCCATCACACGTGTGTCACACACATCACACGTGTGTCACACCCATCACACGTGTGTCACACACATCACACGTGTGTCACGTGTGTCACACACATCACACGTGTGTCACGTGTGTCACACACATCACACGTGTGTCACACACATCACACGTGTGTCACGTGTGGCACCCACATCACACGTGTGGCACCCACATCACACGTGTGTCACACACATCACACGTGTGTCACACACATCACACGTGTGTCACATGTGTCACCCACATAACACGTGTGTCACCCACATCACACTTGTGTCACACACATCACACGTGTGTCACACACATCACACGTGTGGCACCCACATCACACGTGTGTCACACACATCACACGTGTGTCACACACATCACACGTGTGTCACACACATCACACGTGTGTCACCCACATCACACGTGTCTCATCCGCATCACAAGTGTGTCACCCACATCACACGTGTGTCACCCACATCACACGTGTGGAACCCACATCACACGTGTGTCACACACATCACACGTGTGTCACACACATCACACGTGTGTCACACCAATCACACGTGTGGCACCCACATCACACGTGTGGCACCCACATCACACGTGTGTCACACACATCACACGTGTGTCACACACATCACACGTGTGTCACACACATCACACGTGTGTCACGTGTGTCACCCACATCACACGTGTGTCACACCCATCACACGTGTGTCACACACATCACACGTGTGGCACCCACATCACACGTGTGTCACCCACATCACACGTGTGTCACACACATCACACGTGTGTCACGTGTGTCACCCACATCACACGTGTGTCACACCCATCACACGTGTGTCACACACATCACACGTGTGGCACACACATCACACGTGTGTCACCCACATCACACGTGTGTCACACACATCACACGTGTGGCACCCACATCACACGTGTGTCACGTGTGTCACCCACATCACACGTGTGTCACCCACATCACACGTGTGTCACCCACATCACACGTGTGTCACCAACATCACACGTGTGTCACACACATCACACGTGTGTCACTCACATCACACGTGTGTCACCCACATCACACGTGTGTCACACCGATCACACGTGTGTCACACACATCACACGTGTGTCACACACATCACACGTGTGTCACCCACATCACACGTGTGTCACACACATCACACGTGTGGCACCCACATCACACGTGTGTCACGTGTGTCACCCACATCACACGTGTGTCACCCACATCACACGTGTGTCACCCACATCACACGTGTGTCACCAACATCACACGTGTGTCACACACATCACACGTGTGTCACTCACATCACACGTGTGTCACCCACATCACACGTGTGTCACCCACATCACACGTGTGTCACACACATCACACGTGTGTCACACACATCACACGTGTGTCACACACATCACACGTGTGTCACCCACATCACACCTGTGTCACACACATCACACGTGTGTCACCCACATCACACGTGTGTCACACACATCACACGTGTGTCACACACATCACACGTGTGTCACCTGTGTCACCCACATCACACGTGTGTCACCCACATCACACGTGTGTCACTTGTGTCACACCAATCACACGTGTGTCACCCAAATCACACTTGTGTAACACACATCACACGTGTGTCACACACATCACACGTGTGTCACACACATCACACGTGTGTCACACACATCACACGTGTGGCACACACATCACACGTGTGTCACACACATCACACGTGTGGCACCCACATCACACGTGTATCACATGTGTCACCCACATCACACGTGTGTCACCCACATCACACCTGTGTCACACACATCACACGTGTGTCACCCACATCACACGTGTGTCACACACATCACACGTGTGTCACACACATCACACGTGTGTCACCCACATCACACGTGTGTCACACACATCACACGTGTGTCACCCACATCACACATGTGGCACCCACATCACACGTGTGTCACACACATCACACGTGTGTCACCCACATCACACGAGTGTCACACACATCACACGTGTGTCACCCACATCACACGTGTGTCACACACATCACACGTGTGTCACCCACATCACACATGTGGCACCCACATCACACGTGTGTCACACACATCACACGTGTGACACGTGTGTCACCCACATCACACGTGTGTCACCCACATCACACGTGTGTCACACACATCACACGTGTGTCACCCACATCACACGTGTGTCACGTGTGTCACCCACATCACACGTGTGTCACCCACATCACACCTGTGTCACACACATCACACGTGTGTCACCCACATCACACCTGTGTCACACACATCACACGTGTGTCACCCACATCACACGTGTGTCACACACATCACACGTGTGTCACACACATCACACGTGTGGCACCCACATCACACGTGTGTCACACACATCACACGTGTGTCACACACATCACACGTGTGTCACACACATCACACGTGTGGCACCCACATCACACGTGTGTCACACACATCACACGTGTGTCACACACATCACACGTGTGTCACACACATCACACGTGTGTCACACACATCACACGTGTGTCACGTGTGTCACCCACATCACACGTGTGTCACCCACATCACACGTGTGTCACACACATCACACGTGTGGCACCCACATCACACGTGTGTCACCCACATCACGCGTGTGTCACACACATCACACGTGTGTCACCCACATCACACGTGTGTCACACACATCACACGTGTGTCACGTGTGTCACCCACATCCCACGTGTGTCACCCATATCACACGTGTGTCACACACATCACACGAGTGGCACCCACATCACACGTGTGTCAATCACATCACACGTGTGTCACACACATCACACGTGTGTCACCCACATCACACGTGTGTCACCCACATCACACGTGTGTCACGTGTGTCACCCACATCACACGTGTGTCACCCACATCACACGTGTGTCACACACATCACACGTGTGTCACCCACATCACACGTGTGGCACACACATCACACGTGTGTCACCCACATCACACGTGTGTCACACACATCACACGTGTGTCACCCACATCACACGTGTGTCACACACATCACACGTGTGTCACCCACATCACACGTGTGGCACCCACATCACACGTGTGTCACACACATCACACATGTGTCACCCACATCACACGTGTGTCACACACATCACACGTGTGTCACACACATCACACGTGTAGCACCCACATCACACGAGTGTCACCCACATCACACGAGTGTCACCCACATCACACGTGTGTCACCCACATCACACGTGTGGCACCCACATCACACGTGTGTCACACACATCACACATGTGTCACCCACATCACACGAGTGTCACACACATCACACGTGTGTCACACACATCACACGAGTGTCACACACATCACACGTGTGTCACACACATCACACGTGTGGCACCCACATCACACGTGTGTCACCCACATCACACGAGTGTCACCCACATCACACGTGTATCACACACATCACACGTGTGTCACACACATCACACGTGTGTCACCCACATCACACGTGTGGCACCCACATCACACGTGTGTCACACACATCACACGTGTGTCACCCACATCACACGTGTGTCACACACATCACACGTGTGTCACCCACATCACACGTGTGTCACCCACATCACACGTGTGTCACACACATCACACGTGTGTCACACACATCACACGTGTGGCACACACATCACACGTGTGTCACCCACATCACACGTGTGTCACACACATCACACGTGTGTCACCCACATCACACGTGTGGCACCCACATCACACGTGTGTCACACACATCACACGTGTGTCACCCACATCACACGTGTGTCACGTGTGTCACCCACATCACACGTGTGTCACACACATCACACGTGTGTCACACACATCACACGTGTGTCACACACATCACACGTGTGTCACACACATCACACGTGTGTCACACACATCACAGGTGTCACACACATCACACGTGTATCACACACATCACAGGTGTGTCACACACATCACACGTGTGTCACACACATCACACGTGTGACACCCACATCACACGTGTGTCACACACATCACACGTGTGTCACCCACATCACACGTGTGTCACCCACATCACACGTGTGGCACCCACATCACACGTGTGTCACACACATCACACGTGTGTCACCCACATCTCACGTGTGCCACACACATCACACGTGTGTCACATGTGTCACCCACATCACACGTGTGTCACACACATCACACGTGTGTCACACACATCACACGTGTATCACATGTGTCACCCACATCACACGTGTGTCACACACATCACACGTGTGTCACACACATCACACGTGTGTCACCCACATCACACGTGTGTCACGTGTGTCACACACATCACACGTGTGTCACACACATCACACGTGTGTCACCCACATCACACGTGTGTCACGTGTGTCACCCACATCACACGTGTGTCACCCACATCACACGTGTGTCACACACATCACACGTGTGTCACCCACATCACACGTGTGTCACCCACATCACACGTGTGGCACCCACATCACACGTGTGGCACCCACATCACACGTGTGTCACGTGTGTCACCCACATCACACGTGTGTCACACACATCACACGTGTGGCACCCACATCACACGTGTGTCACCCACATCACACGTGTTTCACGTGTGTTACCCACATCACACGTGTGTCACCCACATCACACGTGTGTCACACACATCACACGTGTGTCACCCACATCACACGTGTGTCTAACACATCACACGTGTGTCACACACATCACACGTGTGTCACACACATCACACGTGTGTCACCCACATCACACCTGTGTCACCCACATCACACGTGTGTCACACACATCACACGTGTGTCACACACATCACACGTGTGTCACCCACATCACACGTGTGTCACACATATCACACGTGTGTCACACACATCACACGTGTGTCACACACATCACACGTTTGTCACACACATCACACGTGTGTCACACACATCACACGTGTGTCACCCACATCTCACCTGTGTCACACACATCACACGTGTGTCACACACATCACACGTGTGTCACCCACATCACACGTGTGGCACCCACATCACACGTGTGGCACCCACATCACACGTGTGTCACGTGTGTCACCCACATCACACGTGTGTCACACACATCACACGTGTGGCACCCACATCACACGTGTGTCACCAACATCACACGTGTTTCACGTGTGTTACCCACATCACACGTGTGTCACCCACATCACACGTGTGTCACACACATCACACGTGTGTTACACACATCACACTTGTGTCACCCACATCAGACGTGTGTCACCCACATCACACGTGTGTCACACACATCACACGTGTGTCACACACATCACACGTGTGTCACCCACATCACACGTGTGTCACACACATCACACGTGTGTCACACACATCACACGTGTGTCACACACATCACACGTGTGTCACATGTGTCACACCCATCACACGTGTGTCACACACATCACACGTGTGTCACCCACGTCACACGTGAGTCACCCACATCACACGTGTGTCACCCACATCACACGTGTGTCACACACATCACACGTGTGTCACACACATCACACGTGTGTCACCCACATCACACGTGTGTCACACACATCACACGTGTGTCACACACATCACACGTGTGGCACCCACATCACACGTGTGTCACCCACATCACACGTGTGTCACACACATCACACGTGTGTCACATGTGTCACCCACATCACACGTGTGTCACACACATCACACGTGTGTCACACACATCACACGTGTGGCACCCACATCACACGGGTGGCACCCACATCACACGTGTGTCACACACATCACACGTGTGTCACACCCATCACACGTGTGTCACACACATCACACGTGTGTCACACACATCACACGTGTGTCACCCACATCTCACCTGTGGCACCCACATCACACGTGTGTCACACACATCACACGTGTGTCACCCACATCACACGTGTGTCACCCACATCACACGTGTGTCACACACATCACACGTGTGTCACGTGTGTCACCCACATCACACGTGTGTCACACACATCACACGTGTGGCACCCACATCACACGTGTGTCACCCACATCACACGTGTGTCACGCACATCACACGTGTTTCACGTGTGTTACCCACATCACACGTGTGTCACCCACATCACACGTGTGTCACCCACATCACACGTGTGTCACACACATCACATGTGTGTCACCCACATCACACGTGTGTCACCCACATCACACGTGTGTCACACACATCACACGTGTGTCACCCACGTCACACGTGTGTCAAACACATCACACGTGTGTCACCCACATCACACGTGTGTCACACACATCACACGTGTGTCACACACATCACACGTGTGTCACACCAATCACACGTGTGGCACCCACATCACACGTGTGTCACACACATCACACGTGTGGCACCCACATCACACGTGTGTCACCCACATCACACGTGTGTCACACACATCACACGTGTGTCACCCACATCACACGTGTGTCACCCACATCACACGTGTGTCACACACATCACACGTGTGTCACCCACATCACACGTGTGTCACCCACATCACACGTGTGTCACCCACATCACACGTGTGGCACCCACATCACACGTGTGTCACGTGTGTCACCCACATCACACGTGTGTCACACACATCACACGTGTGGCACCCACATCACACGTGTGTCACCCACATCACACGTGTTTCACGTGTGTTACCCACATCACACGTGTGTCACCCACATCACACGTGTGTCACACACATCACACGTGTGTCACCCACATCACACGTGTGTCACACATATCACACGTGTGTCACACACATCACACGTGTGTCACCCACATCACACCTGTGTCACCCACATCACACGTGTGTCACACACATCACACCTGTGTCACACACATCACACGTGTGTCACCCACATCACACGTGTGTCACACATATCACACGTGTGTCACACACATCACACGTGTGTCACACACATCACACGTGTGTCACACACATCACACGTGTGTCACCCACATCTCACCTGTGTCACACACATCACACGTGTGTCACACACATCACACGTGTGTCACCCACATCACACGTGTGGCACCCACATCACACGTGTGTCACGTGTGTCACCCACATCACACGTGTGTCACACACATCACACGTGTGGCACCCACATCACACGTGTGTCACCCACATCACACGTGTGTCACCCACATCACACGTGTGTTACACACATCACACTTGTGTCACCCACATCAGACGTGTGTCACCCACATCACACGTGTGTCACACACATCACACGTGTGTCACACACATCACACGTGTGTCACCCACATCACACGTGTGTCACACACATCACACGTGTGTCACACACATCACACGTGTGTCACACACATCACACGTGTGTCACATGTGTCACACCCATCACACGTGTGTCACACACATCACACGTGTGTCACCCACGTCACACGTGAGTCACCCACATCACACGTGTGTCACCCACATCACACGTGTGTCACACACATCACACGTGTGTCACACACATCACACGTGTGTCACCCACATCACACGTGTGTCACACACATCACACGTGTGTCACACACATCACACGTGTGGCACCCACATCACACGTGTGTCACCCACATCACACGTGTGTCACACACATCACACGTGTGTCACATGTGTCACCCACATCACACGTGTGTCACACACATCACACGTGTGTCACACACATCACACGTGTGGCACCCACATCACACGGGTGGCACCCACATCACACGTGTGTCACACACATCACACGTGTGTCACACCCATCACACGTGTGTCACACACATCACACGTGTGTCACACACATCACACGTGTGTCACCCACATCTCACCTGTGGCACCCACATCACACGTGTGTCACACACATCACACGTGTGTCACCCACATCACACGTGTGTCACCCACATCACACGTGTGTCACACACATCACACGTGTGTCACGTGTGTCACCCACATCACACGTGTGTCACACACATCACACGTGTGTCACCCACATCACACGTGTGTCACCCACATCACACGTGTGTCACACACATCACACGTGTGGCACCCACATCACACGTGTGTCACCCACATCACACGTGTGTCACACACATCACACGTGTGTCACCCACATCACACGTGTGTCACACACATCACACGTGTGTCACCCCCATCACACGTGTGTCACACCAATCACACGTGTGGCACCCACATCACACGTGTGTCACACACATCACACGTGTGGCACCCACATCACACGTGTGTCACCCACATCACACGTGTGTCACACACATCACACGTGTGTCACCCACATCACACGTGTGTCACCCACATCACACGTGTGTCACACACATCACACGTGTGTCACACACATCACACTTGTGTCACCCACATCACACGTGTGTCACCCACATCACACGTGTGTCACACACATCACACGTGTGTCACACACATCACACGTGTGGCACCCACATCACACGTGTGGCACCCACATCACACGTGTGTCACACACATCACACGTGTATCACCCACATCACACGTGTGTCACCCACATCACACGTGTGGCACCCACATCACACGTGTGTCACCCACATCACACGTGTGGCACCCACATCACACGTGTGTCACACACATCACACGTGTATCACCCACATCACACGTGTGTCACCCACATCACACGTGTGTCACCCACATCACACGTGTGTCACACACATCACACGTGTGTCACACACATCACACGTGTGGCACCCACATCACACGTGTGTCACACACATCACACGTGTGTCACACACATCACACGTGTGTCACACACATCACACGTGTGTCACACACATCACACGTGTGTCAC
Organism: Rallus limicola; assembly: GCA_022605955.1. Taxonomy (NCBI): domain Eukaryota; kingdom Metazoa; phylum Chordata; class Aves; order Gruiformes; family Rallidae; genus Rallus; species Rallus limicola. The sequence continues at coordinate 771,135 of JAKCOZ010000053.1, read as the reverse complement.
GTGTGTCACCCACATCACACGTGTGGCACCCACATCACACGTGTGTCACACACATCACACGTGTGTAACACACATCACACGTGTGTCACGTGTGTCACACACATCACACGTGTGTCAAACACATCACACGTGTGTCACCCATATCACACGTGTGTCACCCACATCACACGTGTGTCACACACATCACACGTGTGTCACACACATCACACGTGTGTCACCCACGTCACACGTGTGTCACACACATCACACGTGTGGCACCCACATCACACGTGTGTCACACACATCACACGTGTGTCACACACATCACACGAGTGTCACCCACATCACACGTGTGTCACCCACGTCACACGTGTGTCACACACATCACACGTGTGTCACACACATCACACGTGTGTCACACACATCACACGTGTGGCACCCACATCACACGTGTGTCACCCACATCACACGTGTGTCACACACATCACACGTGTGTCACATGTGTCACCCACATCACACGTGTGTCACACACATCACACGTGTGTCACACACATCACACGTGTGGCACCCACATCACACGGGTGGCACCCACATCACACGTGTGTCACACACATCACACGTGTGTCACACCCATCACACGTGTGTCACACACATCACACGTGTGTCACACACATCACACGTGTGTCACCCACATCTCACCTGTGGCACCCACATCACACGTGTGTCACACACATCACACGTGTGTCACCCACATCACACGTGTGTCACCCACATCACACGTGTGTCACACACATCACACGTGTGTCACGTGTGTCACCCACATCACACGTGTGTCACACACATCACACGTGTGTCACCCACATCACACGTGTGTCACCCACATCACACGTGTGTCACACACATCACACGTGTGGCACCCACATCACACGTGTGTCACCCACATCACACGTGTGTCACACACATCACACGTGTGTCACCCACATCACACGTGTGTCACACACATCACACGTGTGTCACCCCCATCACACGTGTGTCACACCAATCACACGTGTGGCACCCACATCACACGTGTGTCACACACATCACACGTGTGGCACCCACATCACACGTGTGTCACCCACATCACACGTGTGTCACACACATCACACGTGTGTCACCCACATCACACGTGTGTCACCCACATCACACGTGTGTCACACACATCACACGTGTGTCACACACATCACACTTGTGTCACCCACATCACACGTGTGTCACCCACATCACACGTGTGTCACACACATCACACGTGTGTCACCCACATCACACGTGTGTCACCCACATCACACGTGTGGCACCCACATCACACGTGTGTCACACACATCACACGTGTATCACCCACATCACACGTGTGTCACCCACATCACACGTGTGTCACCCACATCACACGTGTGTCACACACATCACACGTGTGTCACACACATCACACGTGTGGCACCCACATCACACGTGTGTCACACACATCACACGTGTGTCACACACATCACACGTGTGTCACACACATCACACGTGTGTCACACACATCACACGTGTGTCACGTGTGTCACCCACATCACACGTGTGGCACCCACATCACACGTGTGTCACACACATCACACGTGTGTAACACACATCACACGTGTGTCACGTGTGTCACACACATCACACGTGTGTCAAACACATCACACGTGTGTCACCCATATCACACGTGTGTCACCCACATCACACGTGTGTCACACACATCACACGTGTGTCACACACATCACACGTGTGTCACCCACGTCACACGTGTGTCACACACATCACACGTGTGGCACCCACATCACACGTGTGTCACACACATCACACGTGTGTCACACACATCACACGAGTGTCACCCACATCACACGTGTGTCACCCACGTCACACGTGTGTCACACACATCACACGTGTGTCACCCACATCACACGTGTGTCACACACATCACACGTGTGTCACACACATCACACGTGTGTCACCCACATCACACGTGTGTCACCCACATCACACGTGTGTCACACACATCACACGTGTGTCACACACATCACACGTGTGTCATCCACATCACACGTGTGTCACACACATCAGACGTGTGTCACCCACATCACACGTGTGTCACACACATCACACGTGTGTCACCCACATCACACGTGTGTCACCCACATCACACGTGTGTCACACACATCACACGTGTGTCACGTGTGTCACCCACATCACACGTGTGGCACCCACATCACACGTGTGTCACCCACATCACACGTGTGTCACCCACATCACACGTGTGTCACCCACATCACACGTGTGTCACACACATCACACGTGTGTCACCCACATCACACGTGTGTCACACACATCACACGAGTGTCACACACATCACACGTGTGTCACACACATCACACGTGTGTCACCCACATCACACGTGTGTCACACACATCACGCGTGTGTCACACACATCACACGTGTGTCACCCACATCACACGTGTGTCACCCACATCACACGAGTGTCACACACATCACACGTGTGTCACCCACATCACACGTGTGTCACCCACATCACACGTGTGTCACACACATCACACGTGTGTCACACACATCACACGTGTGTCACACACATCACACGTGTGTCACACACATCACACGTGTGGCACCCACGTCACACGTGTGTCACCCACATCACACGTGTGTCACACACATCACACGGGTGGTACCCACATCACACGTGTGTCACCCACGTCACACGTGTGTCACCCACATCACACGTGTGTCACACACGTCACACGTGTGTCACATGTGTCACCCACATCACACGTGTGTCACACACATCACACGTGTGGCACCCACATCACACGTGTGTCACACACATCACACGTGTGTCACACACATCACACGTGTGTCACATGTGTCACCCACATCACTCGTGTGTCACACACATCACACGTGTGGCACCCACATCACACGTGTGTCACACACATCACACGTGTGTCACACACATCACACGTGTGTCACATGTGTCACCCACATCACACGTGTGTCACATGTGTCACACACATCACACGTGTGTCACACACATCACACGTGTGTCACCCACATCACACGAGTGTCACCCACATCACACGTGTGTCACACACATCACCCGTGTGTCACACACATCACACGTGTGGCACCCACATCACACGTGTGTCACACACATCACACGTGTGGCACACACATCACACGTGTGTCACATGTGTCACCCACATCACACGTGTGTCACACACATCACACGTGTGTCACACACATCACACGTGTGGCACCCACATCACACGGGTGGCACCCACATCACACGTGTGTCACACACATCACACGTGTGTCACACCCATCACACGTGTGTCACACACATCACACGTGTGTCACACACATCACACGTGTGTCACCCACATCTCACCTGTGGCACCCACATCACACGTGTGTCACACACATCACACGTGTGTCACCCACATCACACGTGTGTCACCCACATCACACGTGTGTCACACACATCACACGTGTGTCACGTGTGTCACCCACATCACACGTGTGTCACACACATCACACGTGTGTCACCCACATCACACGTGTGTCACCCACATCACACGTGTGTCACACACATCACACGTGTGGCACCCACATCACACGTGTGTCACCCACATCACACGTGTGTCACACACATCACACGTGTGTCACCCACATCACACGTGTGTCACACACATCACACGTGTGTCACCCCCATCACACGTGTGTCACACCAATCACACGTGTGGCACCCACATCACACGTGTGTCACACACATCACACGTGTGGCACCCACATCACACGTGTGTCACCCACATCACACGTGTGTCACACACATCACACGTGTGTCACCCACATCACACGTGTGTCACCCACATCACACGTGTGTCACACACATCACACGTGTGTCACACACATCACACTTGTGTCACCCACATCACACGTGTGTCACCCACATCACACGTGTGTCACACACATCACACGTGTGTCACCCACATCACACGTGTGTCACCCACATCACACGTGTGGCACCCACATCACACGTGTGTCACACACATCACACGTGTGTCACACCCATCACACGTGTGTCACACACATCACACGTGTGTCACACACATCACACGTGTGTCACACACATCACACGTGTGTCACACACATCACACGTGTGGCACCCACATCACACGTGTGTCACACACATCACACGTGTGTCACACACATCACACGTGTGTCACACACATCACACGTGTGTCACACACATCACACGTGTGTCACGTGTGTCACCCACATCACACGTGTGGCACCCACATCACACGTGTGTCACACACATCACACGTGTGTAACACACATCACACGTGTGTCACGTGTGTCACACACATCACACGTGTGTCAAACACATCACACGTGTGTCACCCATATCACACGTGTGTCACCCACATCACACGTGTGTCACACACATCACACGTGTGTCACACACATCACACGTGTGTCACCCACGTCACACGTGTGTCACACACATCACACGTGTGGCACCCACATCACACGTGTGTCACACACATCACACGTGTGTCACACACATCACACGAGTGTCACCCACATCACACGTGTGTCACCCACGTCACACGTGTGTCACACACATCACACGTGTGTCACCCACATCACACGTGTGTCACACACATCACACGTGTGTCACACACATCACACGTGTGTCACCCACATCACACGTGTGTCACCCACATCACACGTGTGTCACACACATCACACGTGTGTCACACACATCACACGTGTGTCATCCACATCACACGTGTGTCACACACATCAGACGTGTGTCACCCACATCACACGTGTGTCACACACATCACACGTGTGTCACCCACATCACACGTGTGTCACCCACATCACACGTGTGTCACACACATCACACGTGTGTCACGTGTGTCACCCACATCACACGTGTGGCACCCACATCACACGTGTGTCACCCACATCACACGTGTGTCACCCACATCACACGTGTGTCACCCACATCACACGTGTGTCACACACATCACACGTGTGTCACCCACATCACACGTGTGTCACACACATCACACGAGTGTCACACACATCACACGTGTGTCACACACATCACACGTGTGTCACCCACATCACACGTGTGTCACACACATCACGCGTGTGTCACACACATCACACGTGTGTCACCCACATCACACGTGTGTCACCCACATCACACGAGTGTCACACACATCACACGTGTGTCACCCACATCACACGTGTGTCACCCACATCACACGTGTGTCACACACATCACACGTGTGTCACACACATCACACGTGTGTCACACACATCACACGTGTGTCACACACATCACACGTGTGGCACCCACGTCACACGTGTGTCACCCACATCACACGTGTGTCACACACATCACACGGGTGGTACCCACATCACACGTGTGTCACCCACGTCACACGTGTGTCACCCACATCACACGTGTGTCACACACGTCACACGTGTGTCACATGTGTCACCCACATCACACGTGTGTCACACACATCACACGTGTGGCACCCACATCACACGTGTGTCACACACATCACACGTGTGTCACACACATCACACGTGTGTCACATGTGTCACCCACATCACTCGTGTGTCACACACATCACACGTGTGGCACCCACATCACACGTGTGTCACACACATCACACGTGTGTCACACACATCACACGTGTGTCACATGTGTCACCCACATCACACGTGTGTCACCCACATCACACGTGTGTCAAACATATCACACGTGTGTCACCCATATCACACGTGTGTCACCCACATCACACGTGTGGCACCCACATCACACGTGTGTCACACACATCACACGTGTGGCACCCACATCACACGTGTGTCACACACATCACACGTGTGTCACATGTGTCACACACATCACACGTGTGTCACACACATCACACGTGTGTCACCCACATCACACGAGTGTCACCCACATCACACGTGTGTCACACACATCACCCGTGTGTCACACACATCACACGTGTGGCACCCACATCACACGTGTGTCACACACATCACACGTGTGGCACCCACATCACACGTGTGTCACACACATCACACGTGTGTCACACACATCACACGTGTGTCACACACATCACACTTGTGTCACCCACATCACACGAGTGTCACCCACATCACACGTGTGTCACACACATCACCCGTGTGTCACACACATCACACGTGTGTCACCCACATCACACGTGTGGCACCCACATCACACGTGTGTCACACACATCACCCGTGTGTCACCCACATCACACGAGTGTCACACACATCACACGTGTGGCACCCACATCACACGTGTGTCACCCACATCACACGTGTGTCACACACATCACCCGTGTGTCATACACATCACACGTGTGTCACACACATCACACGTGTGTCACGTGTGTCACACACATCACACGTGTGTCACCCACATCACACGTGTGTCACACACATCACACGAGTGTCACACACATCACACGTGTGTCACACACATTACACGTGTTTCACGTGTGGCACCCACATCACACGTGTGGCACCCACATCACACGTGTGTCACACACATCACACGTGTGGCACCCACATCACACGTGTGTCACCCACATCACACGTGTGTCACACACATCACACGTGTGTCACACACATCACACGTGTGTCACCCACATCACACGTGTGGCACCCACATCACACGTGTGTCACCCACATCACACGTGTGTCACCCACATCACACGTGTGTCACACACATCACACGTGTGTCACCCACATCACACGTGTGTCACCCACATCACACGTGTGTCAAACACATCACACGTGTGTCACCCACATCACACGTGTGTCACCCACATCACACGTGTGTCACCCACATCACACGTGTGTCACCCCCATCAGACGTGTGTCACACCCATCACACGTGTGTCACACACATCACACGTGTGTCACATGTGTCACACACATCACACGTGTGTCACCCACATCACACGTGTGTCACACACATCACACGTGTGTCACACACATCACACGTGTGTCACACACATCACATGTGTATCACCCACATCACACGTGTGTCACACACATCACACGTGTGTCACCCACATCACACGTGTGTCACCCACATCACACGTGTGTCACACACATCACACGTGTGGCACCCACATCACACGTGTGTCACCCAAATCACACGTGTGTCACACACATCACACGTGTGTCACCCACATCACACGTGTGTCACCCACATCACACGTGTGTCACCCACATCACACGTGTGTCACACACATCACACGTGTGTCACACACATCAAACGAGTGTCACCCACATCACACGTGTGTCACCCACGTCACACGTGTGTCACACACATCACACGTGTGTCACCCACATCACACGTGTGTCACACACATCACACGTGTGTCACCCACATCACACGTGTGTCACACACATCACACGTGTGTCACACACATCACACGTGTGTCACACACATCACACGTGTGTCACACACATCACACGTGTGTCACGTGTGTCACCCACATCACACGTGTGTCACACACATCACACGTGTGTCACCCACATCACACGTGTGTCACCCATATCACACGTGTGTCACACACATCACACGTGTGTCACACACATCACACGTGTGTCACACACATCACACGTGTGTCACGTGTGTCACACACATCACACGTGTGTCACACACATCACACGTGTGTCACACACATCACACGTGTGTCACCCACGTCACACGTGTGGCACCCACATCACACGTGTGGCACACACATCACACGAGTGTCACCCACATCACACGTGTGTCACACACATCACACGTGTGTCACACACATCACACGTGTGTCACCCACGTCACACGTGTGTCACACACATCACACGTGTGTCACACACATCACACGTGTGTCACACACATCACACGTGTGTCACGTGTGTCACCCACATCACACGTGTGGCACCCACATCACACGTGTGTCACACACATCACACGTGTGTCACCCACATCACACGTGTGTCACCCACATCACACGTGTGTCACACACATCACACGTGTGGCACCCACATCACACGTGTGGCACACACATCACACGAGTGTCACCCACATCACACGTGTGTCACACACATCACACGTGTGTCACACACATCACACGTGTGTCACACACATCACACGTGTGTCACCCACGTCACACGTGTGTCACACACATCACACGTGTGTCACACACATCACACGTGTGTCACACACATCACACGTGTGTCACGTGTGTCACCCACATCACACGTGTGGCACCCACATCACACGTGTGTCACACACATCACACGTGTGTCACCCACATCACACGTGTGTCACCCACATCACACGTGTGTCACACACATCACACGTGTGTCACGTGTGTCACCCACATCACACGTGTGTCACCCACGTCACACGTGTGTCACACACATCACACGTGTGGCACCCACATCACACGTGTGTCACACACATCACACGTGTGGCACCCACATCACACGTGTGTCACCCACATCACACGTGTGTCACACACATCACACGAGTGTCACCCACATCACACGTGTGTCACCCACGTCACACGTGTGTCACACACATCACACGTGTGTCACACACATCACACGTGTGTCACACACATCACACGTGTGGTACCTACATCACACGTGTGTCACCCATATCACACGTGTGTTACCCACATCACACGTGTGTCACACACATCACACGTGTGTCACCCACGTCACACGTGTGTCACACACATCACACGTGTGTCACCCACATCACACGTGTGTCACACACATCACACGTGTGTCACCCACATCACACGTGTGTCACACACATCACACGTGTGTCACCCAAATCACACGTGTGTCACCCACATCACACGAGTGTCACACACATCACACGTGTGTCACCCACATCACACGAGTGTCACACACATCACACGTGTGTCACCCACATCACACGTGTGTCACACACATCACGCGTGTGTCACACACATCACACGTGTGTCACCCACATCACACGTGTGTCACCCACATCACACGAGTGTCACACACATCACACGTGTGTCACCCACATCACACGTGTGTCACACACATCACACGTGTGTCACACACATCACACGTGTGTCACCCACATCACACGTGTGTCACACACATCACACCTGTGTCACACACATCACACGTGTGTCACCCACATCACACGTGTGTCACACACATCACACCTGTGTCACACACATCACACGTGTGTCACCCACATCACACGTGTGTCACACACATCACACGTGTGTCACACACATCACACGTGTGTCACCCACATCACACGTGTGTCACACACATCACACGTGTGTCACGTCTGTCACCCACATCACACGTGTGTCACACACATCACACGTGTGTCACCCACATCACACGTGTGTCACCCACATCACACGTGTGGCACCCACATCACACGTGTGTCACACACATCACGCGTGTGTCACACACATCACACGTGTGTCACGTGTGTCACACACATCACACGTGTGTCACCCACATCACACGAGTGTCACACACATCACACGTGTGTCACCCACATCACACGTGTGTCACACACATCACGCGTGTGTCACACACATCACACGTGTGTCACCCACATCACACGTGTGTCACCCACATCACACGAGTGTCACACACATCACACGTGTGTCACCCACATCACACGTGTGTCACACACATCACACGTGTGTCACACACATCACACGTGTGTCACCCACATCACACGTGTGTCACACACATCACACCTGTGTCACACACATCACACGTGTGTCACCCACATCACACGTGTGTCACACACATCACACCTGTGTCACACACATCACACGTGTGTCACCCACATCACACGTGTGTCACACACATCACACGTGTGTCACACACATCACACGTGTGTCACCCACATCACACGTGTGTCACACACATCACACGTGTGTCACGTCTGTCACCCACATCACACGTGTGTCACACACATCACACGTGTGTCACCCACATCACACGTGTGTCACCCACATCACACGTGTGGCACCCACATCACACGTGTGTCACACACATCACACGTGTGTCACGTCTGTCACCCACATCACACGTGTGTCACACACATCACACGTGTGGCACCCACATCACACGTGTGTCACACACATCACACGTGTGTCACTCACATCACACGTGTGTCACACACATCACACGTGTGTCACACACATCACACGTGTGTCACACACATCACACGTGTGTCACACACATCACACGTGTGTCACCCACATCACACGTGTGTCACCCACATCACACGAGTGTCACACACATCACACGTGTGTCACCCACATCACACGTGTGTCACACACATCACACGTGTGTCACACACATCACACGTGTGTCACCCACATCACACGTGTGTCACACACATCACACCTGTGTCACACACATCACACGTGTGTCACCCACATCACACGTGTGTCACACACATCACACCTGTGTCACACACATCACACGTGTGCCACCCACATCACACGTGTGTCACACACATCACACGTGTGTCACACACATCACACGTGTGTCACCCACATCACACGTGTGTCACACACATCACACGTGTGTCACCCACATCACACGTGTGGCACCCACATCACACGTGTGTCACACACATCACACGTGTGTCACGTCTGTCACCCACATCACACGTGTGTCACACACATCACACGTGTGGCACCCACATCACACGTGTGTCACACACATCACACGTGTGTCACTCACATCACACGTGTGTCACACACATCACACGAGTGTCACACACGTCACACGTGTGTCACCCACATCACACGTGTGTCACACACATCACACGTGTGTCACACACATCACACGTGTGGCACCCACATCACACGTGTGTCACACACATCACACCTGTGTCACACACATCACACGTGTGTCACACACATCACACGTGTGTCACACACATCACACGTGTGTCACCTCTGTCACCCACATCACACGTGTGTCACCCACATCACACGTGTGTCACACACATCACACGTGTGTCACCCACATCACACGTGTGTCACACACATCACACCTGTGTCACACATATCACACGTGTGGCTCCCACATCACACGTGTGTCACACACATCACACGTGTGTCACGTCTGTCACCCACATCACACGTGTGTCACACACATCACACGTGTGTCACCCACATCACACGTGTGTCACACACATCACACGTGTGTCACACACATCACACGTGTGGCACCCACATCACACGAGTGTCACACACATCACACGTGTGTCACCCACATCACACGTGTGTCACCCACATCACACGTGTGTCACACACATCACACGTGTGTCACCCACATCACACGTGTGTCACACACATCACACGTGTGTCACCCACATCACACGTGTGTCACACACATCACACGTGTGTCACCCACATCACACGTGTGTCACCCACATCAAACGTGTGGCACCCACATCACACGTGTGTCACCCACATCACACGTGTGTCACACACATCACACGTGTGTCACACACATCACACGTGTGTCACACACATCACACGTGTGTCACCCACATCACACGTGTGTCACACACATCACACGTGTGGCACCCACATCACACGTGTGTCACCCACATCTCACGTGTGTCACACACATCACACGTGTGGCACCCACATCACACGTGTGTCACACACATCACACGTGTGTCACCCACATCACACGTGTGGCACACACATCACACGTGTGTCACACCCATCACACGTGTGTCACACACATCACACGTGTGTCACACCCATCACACGTGTGTCACACACATCACACGTGTGTCACACCCATCACACGTGTGTCACACACATCACACGTGTGTCACGTGTGTCACACACATCACACGTGTGTCACGTGTGTCACACACATCACACGTGTGTCACACACATCATACGTGTGTCACGTGTGGCACCCACATCACACGTGTGGCACCCACATCACACGTGTGTCACACACATCACACGTGTGTCACATGTGTCACCCACATAACACGTGTGTCACCCACATCACACGTGTGTCACACACATCACACGTGTGTCACACACATCACACGTGTGGCACCCACATCACACGTGTGTCACACACATCACACGTGTGTCACCCACATCACACGTGTGTCACCCACATCACACGTGTGTCACACACATCACACGTGTGGCACCCACATCACACGTGTGGCACCCACATCACACGTGTGTCACACACATCACACGTGTGTCACACACATCACACGTGTGTCACATGTGTCACCCACATAACACGTGTGTCACCCACATCACACGTGTGTCACACACATCACACGTGTGGCACCCACATCACACGTGTGTCACCCACATCACACGTGTGTCACACACATCACACGTGTGTCACACACATCACACGTGTGTCAGCCACATCACACGTGTGTCACACACATCACACGTGTGTCACACACATCACACGTGTGTCACCCACATCACACGTGTCTCATCCGCATCACAAGTGTGTCACACACATCACACGTGTGTCACCCACATCACACGTGTGGAACCCACATCACACGTGTGTCACACACATCACACGTGTGTCACACACATCACACGTGTGTCACACCAATCACACGTGTGGCACCCACATCACACGTGTGGCACCCACATCACACGTGTGTCACACACATCACACGTGTGTCACCCACATCACACGTGTGTCACACACATCACACGTGTGTCACGTGTGTCACCCACATCACACGTGTGTCACACACATCACACGTGTGTCACACACATCACACGTGTGTCACCCACATCACACGTGTGTCACACACATCACACGTGTGGCACCCACATCACACGTGTGTCACGTGTGTCACACACATCACACGTGTGTCACACACATCACACGTGTGTCACATTTGTCACACCCATCACACGTGTGTCACCCACATCACACGTGTGTCACCCACATCACACGTGTGTCACTCACATCACACGTGTGTCACACACATCACACGTGTGTCACCCACATCACACGTGTGTCACACACATCACACGTGTTTCACACACATCACACGTGTGTCACACACATCACACGTGTGTCACCCACATCACACGTGTGTCACACACATCACACGTGTGTCACCCACATCACACGTGTGTCACACACATCACACGTGTGTCACACACATCACACGTGTGTCACACACATCACACGTGTGTCACCCACATCACACGTGTGTCACACACATCACACGTGTGTCACCCACATCACACGTGTGTCACACACATCACACGTGTGTCACACACATCACACGTGTGTCACACACATCACACGTGTGTCACACACATCACACGTGTGTCACCCACATCACACGTGTGTCACACACATCACAAGTGTGTGTCATGTGTGTCACACACATCACACGTGTGTCACACACATCACACGTGTGGCACACACATCACACGTGTGTCGCACACATCACACGTGTGGCACCCACATCACACGTGTGTCACACACATCACACCTGTGTCACACACATCACACGTGTGTCACCCACATCACACGTGTGTCACACACATCACACGTGTGTCACACACATCACACGTGTGTCACCCACATCACACATGTGGCACCCACATCACACGTGTGTCACACACATCACACGTGTGTCACGTGTGTCACCCACATCACACGTGTGTCACCCACATCACACGTGTGTCACACACATCACACGTGTGTCACCCACATCACACGTGTGTCACACACATCACACGTGTGTCACACACATCACACGTGTGTCACACACATCACACGTGTGTCACACACATCACACGTGTGTCACACACATCACACGTGTGTCACGTGTGTCACCCACATCACACGTGTGTCACCCACATCACACGTGTGTCACACACATCACACGTGTGGCACCCACATCACACGTGTGTCACCCACATCACGCGTGTGTCACACACATCACACGTGTGTCACCCACATCACACGTGTGTCACACACATCACACGTGTGTCACGTGTGTCACCCACATCACACGTGTGTCACCCATATCACACGTGTATCACACACATCACACGTGTGGCACCCACATCACACGTGTGTCAATCACATCACACGTGTGTCACACACATCACACGTGTGTCACCCACATCACACGTGTGTCACCCACATCACACGTGTGTCACGTGTGTCACCCACATCACACGTGTGTCACCCACATCACACGTGTGTCACACACATCACACGTGTGTCACCCACATCACACGTGTGGCACACACATCACACGTGTGTCACCCACATCACACGTGTGTCACACACATCACACGTGTGTCACCCACATCACACGTGTGTCACACACATCACACGTGTGTCACCCACATCACACGTGTGGCACCCACATCACACGTGTGTCACACACATCACACGTGTGTCACGTGTGGCACCCACATCACACGAGTGTCACCCACATCACACGTGTGTCACCCACATCACACGAGTGTCACACACATCACACGTGTGTCACACACATCACACGTGTGTCACACACATCACACGTGTGTCACATGTGTCACCCACATCACACGTGTGTCACACACATCACACGTGTGGCACCCACATCACACGTGTATCACATGTGTCACCCACATCACACGTGTGTCACACACATCACACGTGTGTCACCCACATCACACGTGTGTCACACACATCACACGTGTGGCACACACATCACACGTGTGTCACCCACATCACACGTGTGTCACACACATCACACGTGTGTCACCCACATCACACGTGTGGCACCCACATCACACGTGTGTCACACACATCACACGTGTGTCACACACATCACACGTGTGTCACACACATCACACGTGTGTCACGTGTGTCACCCACATCACACGTGTGTCACACACATCACACGTGTGTCACACACATCACACGTGTGTAACCCACATCACACGTGTGTCACCCACATCACACGTGTGTCACCCACATCACACGTGTGTCACCCACATCACACGTGTGTCACACACATCACACGTGTTTCACCCACATCACACGTGTGTCACCCACATCACACGTGTTTCACGTGTGTTACACACATCACACGTGTGTCACCCACATCACACGTGTGTCACACACATCACACGTGTGTCACCCACATCACACGTGTGTCACACACATCACACGTGTGTCACACACATCACACGTGTGTCACACACATCACACGTGTGTCACATGTGTCACACCCATCACACGTGTGTCACACACATCACACGTGTGTCACCCACGTCACACGTGAGTCACCCACATCACACGTCTGTCACCCACATCACACGTGTGTCACACACATCACACGTGTGTCACACACATCACACGTGTGTCACCCACATCACACGTGTGTCACACACATCACACGTGTGTCACACACATCACACGTGTGGCACCCACATCACACGTGTGTCACCCACATCACACGTGTGTCACACACATCACACGTGTGTCACATGTGTCACCCACATCACACGTGTGTCACACACATCACACGTGTGTCACACCCATCACACGTGTGTCACACACATCACACGTGTGTCACACACATCACACGTGTGTCACCCACATCTCACCTGTGGCACCCACATCACACGTGTGTCACACACATCACACGTGTGTCACCCACATCACACGTGTGTCACCCACATCACACGTCTGGCACCCACATCACACGTGTGTCACGTGTGTCACCCACATCACACGTGTGTCACACACATCACACGTGTGTCACCCACATCACACGTGTGTCACACACATCACACGTGTGTCACCCACATCACACGTGTGTCACCCACATCACACGTGTGTCACATACATCACACGTGTGTCACCCACGTCACACGTGTGTCAAACACATCACACGTGTGTCTCACACATCACACGTGTGTCACCCCATCACACGTGTGTCACACCCATCACACGTGTGTCACCCACATCACACGTGTGTCACCCACATCACACGTGTGTCACCCACATCACACGTGTGTCACCCACATCACACGTGTGTCACACACATCACACGTGTGTCACACACATCACACGTGTGGCACCCACATCACACGTGTGTCACCCACATCACACGTGTGTCACACACATCACACGTGTGTCACACACATCACACGTGTGTCACGTGTGTCACCCACATCACACGTGTGGCACCCACATCACACGTGTGTCACACACATCACACGTGTGTCACGTGTGTCACACACATCACACGTGTGTCACACACATCACACGTGTGTCACCCATATCACACGTGTGTCACCCACATCACACGTGTGTCACACACATCACACGTGTGTCACACACATCACACGTGTGTCACCCACGTCACACGTGTGTCACACACATCACACGTGTGGCACCCACATCACACGTGTGTCACACACATCACACGTGTGTCACACACATCACACGAGTGTCACCCACATCACACGTGTGTCACCCACGTCACACGTGTGTCACACACATCACACGTGTGTCACCCACATCACACGTGTGTCACACACATCACACGTGTGTCACACACATCACACGTGTGTCATCCACATCACACGTGTGTCACACACATCACACGTGTGTCACCCATATCACACGTGTGTCACACACATCACACGTGTGTCACCCACATCACACGTGTGTCACCCACATCACACGTGTGTCACACACATCACACGTGTGTCACGTGTGTCACCCACATCACACGTGTGGCACCCACATCACACGTGTGTCATACACATCACACGTGTGTCACCCACATCACACGTGTGTCACCCACATCACACGTGTGTCACCCACATCACACGTGTGTCACACACATCACACGTGTGTCACGTGTGTCACCCACATCACACGTGTGTCACACACATCACACGAGTGTCACACACATCACACGTGTGTCACCCACATCACACGTGTGTCACCCACATCACACGTGTGTCACACACATCACGCGTGTGTCACACACATCACACGTGTGTCACCCTCATCACACGTGTGTCACCCACATCACACGAGTGTCACACACATCACACGTGTGTCACCCACATCACACCTGTGTCACCCACATCACACGTGTGTCACACACATCACACGTGTGTCACACACATCACACGTGTGTCACACATATCACACGTGTGTCACACACATCACACGTGTGTCACACATATCACACGTGTGTCACACACATCACACGTGTGTCACACACATCACACGTGTGTCACCCACGTCACACGTGTGTCACCCACATCACACGTGTGTCACACACATCACACGTGTGTCACACACATCACACGTATGTCACCCACATCACACGTGTGTCACACACATCACACGTGTGTCACACACATCACACGTGTGGCACCCACATCACACGTGTGGCACCCACATCACACGTGTGTCACACACATCACACGTGTGTCACACACATCACACGTGTGTCACATGTGTCACCCACATAACACGTGTGTCACCCACATCACACGTGTGTCACACACATCACACGTGTGGCACCCACATCACACGTGTGTCACCCACATCACACGTGTGTCACACACATCACACGTGTGTCAGCCACATCACACGTGTGTCACACACATCACACGTGTGTCACACACATCACACGTGTGTCACCCACATCACACGTGTCTCATCCGCATCACAAGTGTGTCACACACATCACACGTGTGTCACCCACATCACACGTGTGGAACCCACATCACACGTGTGTCACACACATCACACGTGTGTCACACACATCACACGTGTGTCACACCAATCACACGTGTGGCACCCACATCACACGTGTGGCACCCACATCACACGTGTGTCACACACATCACACGTGTGTCACCCACATCACACGTGTGTCACACACATCACACGTGTGTCACGTGTGTCACCCACATCACACGTGTGTCACACACATCACACGTGTGTCACACACATCACACGTGTGTCACCCACATCACACGTGTGTCACACACATCACACGTGTGGCACCCACATCACACGTGTGTCACGTGTGTCACACACATCACACGTGTGTCACACACATCACACGTGTGTCACATTTGTCACACCCATCACACGTGTGTCACCCACATCACACGTGTGTCACCCACATCACACGTGTGTCACTCACATCACACGTGTGTCACACACATCACACGTGTGTCACCCACATCACACGTGTGTCACACACATCACACGTGTTTCACACACATCACACGTGTGTCACACACATCACACGTGTGTCACCCACATCACACGTGTGTCACACACATCACACGTGTGTCACCCACATCACACGTGTGTCACACACATCACACGTGTGTCACACACATCACACGTGTGTCACCCACATCACACGTGTGTCACACACATCACACGTGTGTCACACACATCACACGTGTGTCACACACATCACACGTGTGTCACACACATCACACGTGTGTCACCCACATCACACGTGTGTCACACACATCACAAGTGTGTGTCATGTGTGTCACACACATCACACGTGTGTCACACACATCACACGTGTGGCACACACATCACACGTGTGTCACACACATCACACGTGTGGCACCCACATCACACGTGTATCACATGTGTCACCCACATCACACGTGTGTCACCCACATCACACCTGTGTCACACACATCACACGTGTGTCACCCACATCACACGTGTGTCACACACATCACACGTGTGTCACACACATCACACGTGTGTCACCCACATCACACATGTGGCACCCACATCACACGTGTGTCACACACATCACACGTGTGTCACGTGTGTCACCCACATCACACGTGTGTCACCCACATCACACGTGTGTCACACACATCACACGTGTGTCACACACATCACGCGTGTGTCACACACATCACACGTGTGTCACCCACATCACACGTGTGTCACACACATCACACGTGTGTCACGTGTGTCACCCACATCACACGTGTGTCACCCATATCACACGTGTATCACACACATCACACGTGTGGCACCCACATCACACGTGTGTCAATCACATCACACGTGTGTCACACACATCACACGTGTGTCACCCACATCACACGTGTGTCACCCACATCACACGTGTGTCACGTGTGTCACCCACATCACACGTGTGTCACCCACATCACACGTGTGTCACACACATCACACGTGTGTCACCCACATCACACGTGTGGCACACACATCACACGTGTGTCACCCACATCACACGTGTGTCACACACATCACACGTGTGTCACCCACATCACACGTGTGTCACACACATCACACGTGTGTCACCCACATCACACGTGTGGCACCCACATCACACGTGTGTCACACACATCACACGTGTGTCACGTGTGGCACCCACATCACACGAGTGTCACCCACATCACACGTGTGTCACCCACATCACACGAGTGTCACACACATCACTCGTGTGTCACACACATCACACGTGTGTCACACACATCACACGTGTGTCACATGTGTCACCCACATCACACGTGTGTCACACACATCACACGTGTGGCACCCACATCACACGTGTGTCACACACATCACACGTGTGGCACACACATCACACGTGTGTCACCCACATCACGCGTGTGTCACCCACATCACACGTGTGTCACACACATCACACGTGTGGCACCCACATCACACGTGTATCACATGTGTCACCCACATCACACGTGTGTCACACACATCACACGTGTGTCACCCACATCACACGTGTGTCACACACATCACACGTGTGTCACCCACATCACACGTGTGGCACCCACATCACACGTGTGTCACACACATCACACGTGTGTCACACACATCACACGTGTGTCACACACATCACACGTGTGTAACCCACATCACACGTGTGTCACCCACATCACACGTGTGTCACCCACATCACACGTGTGTCACCCACATCACACGTGTGTCACCCACATCACACGTGTGTCACCCACATCACACGTGTGTCACCCACATCACACGTGTTTCACCCACATCACACGTGTGTCACCCACATCACACGTGTTTCACGTGTGTTACACACATCACACGTGTGTCACCCACATCACACGTGTGTCACACACATCACACGTGTGTCACCCACATCACACGTGTGTCACACACATCACACGTGTGTCACACACATCACACGTGTGTCACACACATCACACGTGTGTCACATGTGTCACACCCATCACACGTGTGTCACACACATCACACGTGTGTCACCCACGTCACACGTGAGTCACCCACATCACACGTCTGTCACCCACATCACACGTGTGTCACACACATCACACGTGTGTCACACACATCACACGTGTGTCACCCACATCACACGTGTGTCACACACATCACACGTGTGTCACACACATCACACGTGTGGCACCCACATCACACGTGTGTCACCCACATCACACGTGTGTCACACACATCACACGTGTGTCACATGTGTCACCCACATCACACGTGTGTCACACACATCACACGTGTGTCACACCCATCACACGTGTGTCACACACATCACACGTGTGTCACACACATCACACGTGTGTCACCCACATCTCACCTGTGGCACCCACATCACACGTGTGTCACACACATCACACGTGTGTCACCCACATCACACGTGTGTCACCCACATCACACGTCTGGCACCCACATCACACGTGTGTCACGTGTGTCACCCACATCACACGTGTGTCACACACATCACACGTGTGTCACCCACATCACACGTGTGTCACACACATCACACGTGTGTCACCCACATCACACGTGTGTCACACACATCACACGTGTGTCACACACATCACACGTGTGGCACCCACATCACACGTGTGTCACCCACATCACACGTGTGTCACACACATCACACGTGTGTCACACACATCACACGTGTGTCACGTGTGTCACCCACATCACACGTGTGGCACCCACATCACACGTGTGTCACACACATCACACGTGTGTCACGTGTGTCACACACATCACACGTGTGTCACACACATCACACGTGTGTCACCCATATCACACGTGTGTCACCCACATCACACGTGTGTCACACACATCACACGTGTGTCACACACATCACACGTGTGTCACCCACGTCACACGTGTGTCACACACATCACACGTGTGGCACCCACATCACACGTGTGTCACACACATCACACGTGTGTCACACACATCACACGAGTGTCACCCACATCACACGTGTGTCACCCACGTCACACGTGTGTCACACACATCACACGTGTGTCACCCACATCACACGTGTGTCACACACATCACACGTGTGTCACACACATCACACGTGTGTCATCCACATCACACGTGTGTCACACACATCACACGTGTGTCACCCATATCACACGTGTGTCACACACATCACACGTGTGTCACCCACATCACACGTGTGTCACACACATCACACGTGTGTCACGTGTGTCACCCACATCACACGTGTGGCACCCACATCACACGTGTGTCATACACATCACACGTGTGTCACCCACATCACACGTGTGTCACCCTCATCACACGTGTGTCACCCACATCACACGAGTGTCACACACATCACACGTGTGTCACCCACATCACACCTGTGTCACCCACATCACACGTGTGTCACACACATCACACGTGTGTCACACACATCACACGTGTGTCACACACATCACACGAGTGTCACACACATCACACGTGTGTCACACACATCACACGTGTGTCACACACATCACACGTGTGTCACACATATCACACGTGTGTCACACACATCACACGTGTGTCACACACATCACACGAGTGTCACACACATCACACGTGTGTCACACACATCACACGTGTGTCACACACATCACACGTGTGGCACCCACGTCACACGTGTGTCACCCACATCACACGTGTGTCACACACATCACACGGGTGGTACCCACATCACACGTGTGTCACCCACATCACACGTGTGTCACCCACGTCACACGTGTGTCACCCACATCACACGTGTGTCACACACATCACACGTGTGTCACACACATCACACGTATGTCACCCACATCACACGTGTGTCACACACATCACACGTGTGTCACACACATCACACGTGTGTCACATGTGTCACCCACATCACACGTGTGTCACACACATCACACGTGTGGCACCCACATCACACGTGTGTCACACACATCACACGTGTGTCACACACATCACACGTGTGTCACATGTGTCACCCACATCACACGTGTGTCACACACATCACACGTGTGGCACCCACATCACACGTGTGTCACACACATCACACGTGTGTCACACACATCACACGTGTGTCACGTGTGTCACACACATCACACGTGTGTCACACACATCACACGTGTGTCACCCACATCACACGAGTGTCACCCACATCACACGTGTGTCACACACATCACCCGTGTGTCACACACATCACACGTGTGTCACCCACATCACACGTGTATCACACACATCACACGTGTGTCACGTGTGTCACCCACATCACACGTGTGTCACACACATCACACGTGTGTCACCCACATCACACGTGTGTCACACACATCACACGAGTGTCACACACATCACACGTGTGTCACACACATCACACGTGTTTCACGTGTGTCACCCACATCACACGTGTGTCACACACATCACACGTGTGTCACACACATCACACGTGTGTCACACACATCACACGTGTGGCACACACATCACACGTGTGTCACACACATCACACGTGTGGCACCCACATCACACGTGTGGCACCCACATCACACGTGTGTCACACACATCACACGTGTGGCACCCACATCACACGTGTGTCACCCACATCACACGTGTGTCACACACATCACACGTGTGTCACCCACATCACACGTGTGTCACCCACATCACACGTGTGTCACACACATCACACGTGTGTCACCCACATCACACGTGTGTCAAACACATCACACGTGTGTCACCCACATCACACGTGTGTCACCCACATCACACGTGTGTCACCCACATCACACGTGTGTCACACACATCACACGTGTGTCACCCACATCACACGTGTGGCACCCACATCACACGTGTGTCACACACATCACACGTGTGTCACATGTGTCACCCACATCACACGTGTGTCACACACATCACACGTGTGTCACATGTGTCACCCACATCACACGTGTGGCACCCACATCACACGTGTGTCACACACATCACACGTGTGTCACACACATCACACGTGTGTCACGTGTGTCACACACATCACACGTGTGTCACGTGTGTCACACACATCACACGTGTGTCACACACATCACACGTGTGTCACGTGTGGCACCCACATCACACGTGTGTCACACACATCACACGTGTGTCACACACATCACACGTGTGTCACATTTGTCACCCATATAACACGTGTGTCACCCACATCACACGTGTGTCACACACATCACACGTGTGTCACACACATCACACGTGTGGCACCCACATCACACGTGTGTCACACACATCACACGTGTGTCACCCACATCACACGTGTGTCACCCACATCACACGTGTGTCACACACATCACACGTGTGGTACCCACATCACACGTGTGTCACCCACATCACACGTGTGTCACACACATCAAACGTGTGGCACCCACATCACACGTGTGTCACCCACATCACACGTGTGTCACACACATCACACGTGTGTCACATGTGTCACACACATCACACGTGTGTCACCCACATCACACGTGTGTCACACACATCACACGTGTGTCACACACATCACACGTGTGTCACACACATCACACGTGTGTCACACACATCACACGTGTGTCACCCACGTCACACGTGTGTCACACACATCACACGTGTGTCACGTGTGTCACCCACATCACACGTGTGGCACCCACATCACAAGTGTGTCACACACATCACACGTGTGTCACACACATCACACGTGTGTCACACACATCACACGTGTGTCACGTGTGTCACACACATCACACGTGTGTCACACACATCACACGTGTGTCACACACATCACACGTGTGTCACCCACATCACACGTGTGTCACCCACATCACACGTGTGTCACACACATCACACGTGTGTCACACACATCACACGTGTGTCACGTGTGTCTCACACATCACACGTGTGTCACACACATCACACGTGTGTCACACACATCACACGTGTGTCACCCATATCACACGTGTGTCACCCACATCACACATGTGTCACACACATCACACGTGTGTCACACACATCACACGTGTGTCACCCACGTCACACGTGTGTCACACACATCACACGTGTGGCACCCACATCACACGTGTGGCACACACATCACACGAGTGTCACCCACATCACACGTGTGTCACACACATCACACGAGTGTCACCCACATCACACGTGTGTCACCCACGTCACACGTGTGTCACACACATCACACGTGTGTCACACACATCACACGTGTGTCACACACATCACACGTGTGTCACGTGTGTCACCCACATCACACGTGTGGCACCCACATCACACGTGTGTCACACACATCACACGTGTGTCACCCACATCACACGTGTGTCACCCACATCACACGTGTGTCACACACATCACACGTGTGTCACGTGTGTCACCCACATCACACGTGTGTCACCCACGTCACACGTGTGTCACACACATCACACGTGTGGCACCCACATCACACGTGTGTCACACACATCACACGTGTGGCACCCACATCACACGTGTGTCACACACATCACACGTGTGTCACGTGTGTCACCCACATCACACGTGTGTCACACACATCACACGTGTGTCACGTGTGTCACCCACATCACACGTGTGGCACCCACATCACACGTGTGTCACCCACATCACACGTGTGGCACCCACATCACACGTGTGTCACACACATCACACGTGTGTCACACACATCACACGTGTGTCACGTGTGTCACCCACATCACACGTGTGTCACACACATCACACGTGTGTCACGTGTGTCACCCACATCACACGTGTGTCACCCATATCACACGTGTGTTACCCACATCACACGTGTGTCACACACATCACACGTGTGTCACACACATCACACGTGTGGCACCCACATCACACGTGTGTCACACACATCACACGTGTGTCACCCACATCACACGTGTGTCACACACATCACACGTGTGTCACACACATCACACGTGTGGCACCCACATCACACGAGTGTCACACACATCACACGTGTGTCACGTGTGTCACACACATCACACGTGTGTCACACACATCACACGAGTGTCACACACATCACACGTGTGTCACCCACATCACACGTGTGGTACCCACATCACACGTGTGTCACCCACATCACACGTGTGTCACACACATCACACGTGTGTCACACACATCACACGTGTGTCACCCACATCACACGTGTGTCACCCACATCACACGTGTGTCACACACATCACACGTGTGTCACACACATCACACGTGTGTCACATGTGTCACCCACATCACACGTGTGTCACACACATCACACGTGTGTCACCCACATCACACGTGTGTCACACACATCACACGTGTGTCACCCACATCACACGTGTGTCACCCACATCACACGTGTGGCACCCACATCACACGTGTGTCACGTGTGTCACCCACATCACACGTGTGTCACACAGATCACACGTGTGTCACCCACATCACACGTGTGGCACCCACATCACACGTGTGTCACCCACATCACACGTGTGTCACACACATCACACGTGTGTCACCCACATCACACGTGTGTCACACACATCACACGTGTGTCACACACATCACACGTGTGTCACACACATCACACGAGTGTCACACACATCACACGTGTGTCACACACATCACACGTGTGTCACGTGTGTCACCCACATCACACGTGTGTCACCCACATCACACGTGTGTCACCCACATCACACGTGTGTCACACACATCACACGTGTTTCACACAA
This sequence comes from Rallus limicola, assembly GCA_022605955.1. Classification (NCBI taxonomy): domain Eukaryota; kingdom Metazoa; phylum Chordata; class Aves; order Gruiformes; family Rallidae; genus Rallus; species Rallus limicola. The sequence continues at coordinate 744,892 of JAKCOZ010000053.1, read as the reverse complement.
ATCACACGTGTGTCACACACATCACACGTGTGTCACACACATCACACGTGTGTCACCCACATCACACGTGTGGCACCCACATCACACGTCTGTCACACACATCACACGTGTGGCACCCACATCACACGTGTGGCACCCACATCACACGTGTGTCACTCACATCACACGTGTGTCACACACATCACACGTGTGTCACCCACATCACACGTGTGTCACACACATCACAGGTGTGTCACACACATCACACGTGTGTCACACACATCACAGGTGTGTCACCCACATCACACGTGTGTCACCCACATCACACGTGTGTCACCCACATCACACGTGTGTCACACACATCACACGTGTGTCACGTGTGTCACACACATCACACGTGTGTCACACACATCACACGTGTGTCACACACATCACACGTGTGTCACCCACATCACACGTCTGGCACCCACATCACACGTGTGTCACCCACATCACACGTGTGTCACCCACATCACACGTGTGTCACACACATCACACGTGTGTCACACACATCACACGTGTGGCACCCACATCACACGTGTGTCACACACATGACACGTGTGTCACACACATCACACGTGTGTCACCCACATCACACGTGTGTCACACACATCACACGTGTGGCACACACATCACACGTGTGGCACACACATCACACGTGTGGCACACACATCACACGTGTGTCACACACATGACACGTGTGTCACACACATCACACGTGTGTCACCCACATCACACGTGTGTCACACACATCACACGTGTGGCACACACATCACACGTGTGGCACACACATCACACGTGTGGCACACACATCACACGTGTGTCACGTGTGGCACCCACATCACACGTGTGTCACACACATCACACGTGTGTCACACACATCACACGTGTGCCACACATCACACGTGTGTCACACACATCACACGTGTGTCACACACATCACACGTGTGTCACGTGTGGCACCCACATCACACGTGTGGCACCCACATCACACGTGTGTCACACACATCACACGTGTGTCACACACATCACACGTGTGTCACACACATCACACGTGTGTCACCCACATCACACGTGTGTCACCCACATCACACGTGTGTCACACACATCACACGTGTGTCACCCACATCACACGTGTGTCACACACATCACACGTGAGTCACACACATCACATGTGTGTCACACACATCACACGTGTTTCACACACATCACACGTGTGTCACCCACATCACACGTGTGTCACCCACATCACACGTGTATCACACACATCACACGTGTGTCACACACATCACACGTGTGTCACCCACATCACACGTGTGTCACGTGTGGCACCCACATCACACGTGTGTCACACACATCACACGTGTGTCACCCACATCACACGTTTGTCACACACATCACACGTGTGGCACCCACATCACACGTGTGGCACCCACATCACACGTGTGTCACACACATCTCACGTGTGTCACACACATCACACGTGTGGCAACCACATCACACGTGTGTCACACACATCACACGTGTGTCACACACATCACACGTGTGTCACACACATCACACGTGTGGCACCCACATCACACGTGTGGCACACACATCACACGTGTGTCACACACATCACACGTGTGTCACGTGTGTCACACACATCACACGTGTGTCACACACATCACACGTGTGTCACACACATCACACGTGTGTCACCCACATCACACGTGTGTCACACACATCACACGTGTTTCACCCACATCACACGTGTGTCACACACATCACACGTGTGTCACCCACATCACACGTGTCTCACCCACATCACACGTGTGTCACACACATCACACGTGTGTCACACACATCACACGTGTGTCACACACATCACACGTGTGTCACGTGTGGCACCCACATCACACGTGTGTCACCCACATCACACGTGTGTCACACACATGACACGTGTGTCACCCACATCACACGTGTGTCACACACATCACACGTGTGGCACCCACATCACACGTGTGTCACACACATCACACGTGTGTCAGCCAAATCACACGTGTGTCAGCCACATCACACGTGTGTCACACACATCACACGTGTGTCACCCACATCACACGTGTGTCAGCCAAATCACACGTGTGTCAGCCACATCACACGTGTGTCACCCACATCACACGTGTGTCACACACATCACACGTGTGTCACGTGTGTCACACACATCACACGTGTGTCACACACATAACACGTGTGTCAGCCACATCACACGTGTGTCACACACATCACACGTGTGTCACGTGTGTCACCCACATCACACGTGTGTCACCCACATCACACGTGTGTCACACACATCACACGTGTGTCACCCACATCACACGTGTGTCACCCACATCACACGTGTATCACACACATCACACGTGTGTCACACACATCACACGTGTGTCACCCACATCACACGTGTGTCACGTGTGGCACCCACATCACACGTGTGTCACACACATCACACGTGTGTCACCCACATCACACGTGTGTCACACACATCACACGTGTGGCACCCACATCACACGTGTGTCACCCACATCACACGTGTGTCACACACATCACACGTGTGGCACACACATCACACGTGTGGCACACACATCACACGTGTGGCACACACATCACACGTGTGTCACGTGTGGCACCCACATCACACGTGTGTCACACACATCACACGTGTGTCACACACATCACACGTGTGTCACACACATCACACGTGTGCCACACATCACACGTGTGCCACACATCACACGTGTGTCACACACATCACCCGTGTGCCACACATCACACGTGTGTCACACACATCACACGTGTGTCACACACATCACACGTGTGTCACGTGTGGCACCCACATCACACGTGTGGCACCCACATCACACGTGTGTCACCCACATCACACGTGTGTCACCCACATCACACGTGTGGCACCCACATCACACGTGTGGCACCCACATCACACGTGTGTCACCCACATCACACGTGTGTCACACACATCACATGTGTGTCACACACATCACACGTGTGTCACACACATCACACGTGTGTCACCCACATCACACGTGTGTCACCCACATCACACGTGTATCACACACATCACACGTGTGTCACACACATCACACGTGTGTCACCCACATCACACGTGTGTCACGTGTGGCACCCACATCACACGTGTGTCACACACATCACACGTGTGTCACCCACATCACACGTTTGTCACACACATCACACGTGTGGCACCCACATCACACGTGTGGCACCCACATCACACGTGTGTCACACACATCTCACGTGTGTCACACACATCACACGTGTGGCAACCACATCACACGTGTGTCACACACATCACACGTGTGTCACACATATCACACGTGTGTCACACACATCACACGTGTGGCACCCACATCACACGTGTGGCACACACATCACACGTGTGTCACACACATCACACGTGTGTCACGTGTGTCACACACATCACACGTGTGTCACACACATCACACGTGTGTCACACACATCACACGTGTGTCACCCACATCACACGTGTGTCACACACATCACACGTGTGTCACCCACATCACACGTGTGTCACACACATCACACGTGTGTCACCCACATCACACGTGTCTCACCCACATCACACGTGTGTCACACACATCACACGTGTGTCACACACATCACACGTGTGGCACCCACATCACACGTGTGGCACCCACATCACACGTGTGTCACCCACATCACACGTGTGTCACCCACATCACACGTGTGTCACACACATGACACGTGTGTCACCCACATCACACGTGTGTCACACACATCACACGTGTGGCACACACATCACACGTGTGGCACACACATCACACGTGTGGCACCCACATCACACGTGTGTCACACACATCACACGTGTGTCACACACATCACACGTGTGTCACGTGTGGCACCCACATCACACGTGTGTCACCCACATCACACGTGTGTCACACACATGACACGTGTGTCACCCACATCACACGTGTGTCACACACATCACACGTGTGGCACCCACATCACACGTGTGTCACACACATCACACGTGTGTCAGCCAAATCACACGTGTGTCAGCCACATCACACGTGTGTCACACACATCACACGTGTGTCACCCACATCACACGTGTGTCAGCCAAATCACACGTGTGTCAGCCACATCACACGTGTGTCACCCACATCACACGTGTGTCACACACATCACACGTGTGTCACGTGTGTCACACACATCACACGTGTGTCACACACATAACACGTGTGTCAGCCACATCACACGTGTGTCACACACATCACACGTGTGTCACACACATAACACGTGTGTCAGCCACATCACGCGTGTGTCACCCACATCACACGTGTGTCACCCACATCACACGTGTGTCACACACATCACACGTGTGTCACCCACATCACACGTGTGTCACCCACATCACACGTGTATCACACATATCACACGTGTGTCACACACATCACACGTGTGTCACCCACATCACACGTGTGTCACGTGTGGCACCCACATCACACGTGTGTCACACACATCACACGTGTGTCACCCACATCACACGTGTGTCACACACATCACACGTGTGGCACCCACATCACACGTGTGGCACCCACATCACACGTGTGTCACACACATCTCACGTGTGTCACACACATCACACGTGTGGCACCCACATCACACGTGTGTCACACACATCACACGTGTGTCACACACATCACACGTGTGTCACACACATCACACGTGTGGCACCCACATCACACGTGTGGCACACACATCACACGTGTGTCACACACATCACACGTGTGTCACGTGTGTCACACACATCACACGTGTGTCACACACATCACACGTGTGTCACCCACATCACACGTGTGTCACCCACATCACACGTGTGTCACACACATCACACGTGTGTCACCCACATCACACGTGTCTCACCCACATCACACGTGTGTCACACACATCACACGTGTGTCACACACATCACACGTGTGGCACCCACATCACACGTGTGTCACCCACATCACACGTGTGTCACCCACATCACACGTGTGTCACACACATCACACGTGTGTCACCCACATCACACGTGTGTCACACACATCACACGTGTGTCACACACATCACACGTGTGTCACGTGTGGCACCCACATCACACGTGTGTCACACACATCACACGTGTGTCACACACATCACACGTGTGCCACACATCACACGTGTGTCACCCACATCACACGTGTGTCACACACATGACACGTGTGTCACCCACATCACACGTGTGTCACACACATCACACGTGTGGCACCCACATCACACGTGTGTCACACACATCACACGTGTGTCAGCCAAATCACACGTGTGTCAGCCACATCACACGTGTGTCACACACATCACACGTGTGTCAGCCACATCACACGTGTGTCACCCACATCACACGTGTGGCAGCCACATCACACGTGTGTCACCCACATCACACGTGTGTCACACACATCACACGTGTGTCACGTGTGTCACACACATCACACGTGTGTCACACACATAACTCGTGTGTCAGCCACATCACACGTGTGTCACACACATCACACGTGTGTCACGTGTGTCACCCACATCACACGTGTGTCACCCACATCACACGTGTGTCACCCACATCACACGTGTGTCACACACATCACACGTGTGTCACCCACATCACACGTGTGTCACACACATCACACGTGTGTCACACCAATCACACGTGTGGCACACACATCACACGTGTGGCACACACATCACACGTGTGTCACGTGTGGCACCCACATCACACGTGTGTCACACACATCACACGTGTGTCACACACATCACACGTGTGTCACCCACATCACACGTGTGTCACCCACATCACACGTGTGGCACCCACATCACACGTGTGTCACCCACATCACACGTGTGTCACACACATCACACGTGTGTCACGTGTGTCACACACATCACACGTGTGTCACACACATAACACGTGTGTCAGCCACATCACACGTGTGTCACACACATCACACGTGTGTCACGTGTGTCACCCACATCACACGTGTGTCACCCACATCACACGTGTGTCACCCACATCACACGTGTGTCACACACATCACACGTGTGTCACCCACATCACACGTGTGTCACGTGTGTCACACATATCACACGTGTGTCACCCACATCACACGTGTGTCACACACATCACACGTGTGTCACCCACATCACACGTGTGTCACGTGTGTCACACACATCACACGTGTGTCACCCACATCACACGTGTGTCACACACATCACACGTGTGTCACACACATCACACGTGTGTCACACCAATCACACGTGTGTCACCCACATCACACGTGTGGCACCCACATCACACGTGTGTCACACACATCACACGTGTGTCACGTGTGTGACACACATCACACGTGTGGCACCCACATCACACGTGTGTCACACACATCACACGTGTGTCACACACATCACACGTGTGTCACACACATCACACGTGTGGCACACACATCACACGTGTGTCACCCACATCACACGTGTGTCACACACATCACACGTGTGGCACCCACATCACACGTGTGTCACACACATCACACGTGTGTCACACACATGACACGTGTGTCACACACATGACACGTGTGTCACACACATGACACGTGTGTCACACACATCACACGTGTGTCACCCACATCACACGTGTCTCACACACATCACACGTGTGTCACACACATCACACGTGTATCACACAGATCACACGTGTGGCACCCACATCACACGTGTGTCACACACATCACACGTGTGTCACACACATCACACGTGTGTCACGTGTGGCACCCACATCACACGTGTGTCACCCACATCACACGTGTGTCACCCACATCACACGTGTGTCACCAACATCACACGTGTGTCACACACATCACACGTGTGTCACTCACATCACACGTGTGTCACACACATCACACGTGTGTCACCCACATCACACGTGTGGCACACACATCACACGTGTGTCACCCACATCACACGTGTGTCACCCACATCACACGTGTGTCACCCACATCACACGTGTGTCACACACATCACACGTGTGTCACACACATCACACGTGTGTCACACACATCACATGTGTGTCACACACATCACACGTGTGTCACCCACATCACACGTGTGTCACACACATCACACGTGTGTCACATGTGTCACCCACATCACACGTGTGTCACACACATCACACGGGTGGTACCCACATCACACGTGTGTCACCCACGTCACACGTGTGTCACCCACATCACACGTGTGTCACACACGTCACACGTGTGTCACATGTGTCACCCACATCACACGTGTGTCACACACATCACACGTGTGGCACCCACATCACACGTGTGTCACACACATCACACGTGTGTCACACACATCACACGTGTGTCACATGTGTCACCCACATCACACGTGTGTCACACACATCACACGTGTGGCACCCACATCACACGTGTGTCACACACATCACACGTGTGTCACACACATCACACGTGTGTCACATGTGTCACCCACATCACACGTGTGTCACCCACATCACACGTGTGTCAAACATATCACACGTGTGTCACCCATATCACACGTGTGTCACCCACATCACACGTGTGGCACCCACATCACACGTGTGTCACACACATCACACGTGTGGCACCCACATCACACGTGTGTCACACACATCACACGTGTGTCACACACATCACACGTGTGTCACATGTGTCACACACATCACACGTGTGTCACACACATCACACGTGTGTCACCCACATCACACGAGTGTCACCCACATCACACGTGTGTCACACACATCACCCGTGTGTCACACACATCACACGTGTGGCACCCACATCACACGTGTGTCACACACATCACACGTGTGGCACCCACATCACACGTGTGTCACACACATCACACGTGTGTCACACACATCACACGTGTGTCACACACATCACACTTGTGTCACCCACATCACACGAGTGTCACCCACATCACACGTGTGTCACACACATCACCCGTGTGTCACACACATCACACGTGTGTCACCCACATCACACGTGTGGCACCCACATCACACGTGTGTCACACACATCACCCGTGTGTCACCCACATCACACGAGTGTCACACACATCACACGTGTGGCACCCACATCACACGTGTGTCACCCACATCACACGTGTGTCACACACATCACCCGTGTGTCATACACATCACACGTGTGTCACACACATCACACGTGTGTCACGTGTGTCACACACATCACACGTGTGTCACCCACATCACACGTGTGTCACACACATCACACGAGTGTCACACACATCACACGTGTGTCACACACATCACACGTGTTTCACGTGTGTCACCCACATCACACGTGTGTCACACACATCACACGTGTGTCACACACATCACACGTGTGTCACACACATCACACGTGTGGCACACACATCACACGTGTGTCACACACATCACACGTGTGGCACCCACATCACACGTGTGGCACCCACATCACACGTGTGTCACACACATCACACGTGTGGCACCCACATCACACGTGTGTCACCCACATCACACGTGTGTCACACACATCACACGTGTGTCACACACATCACACGTGTGTCACCCACATCACACGTGTGGCACCCACATCACACGTGTGTCACCCACATCACACGTGTGTCACCCACATCACACGTGTGTCACACACATCACACGTGTGTCACCCACATCACACGTGTGTCACCCACATCACACGTGTGTCAAACACATCACACGTGTGTCACCCACATCACACGTGTGTCACCCACATCACACGTGTGTCACCCACATCACACGTGTGTCACCCCCATCAGACGTGTGTCACACCCATCACACGTGTGTCACACACATCACACGTGTGTCACATGTGTCACACGCATCACACGTGTGTCACCCACATCACACGTGTGTCACACACATCACACGTGTGTCACACACATCACACGTGTGTCACACACATCACATGTGTATCACCCACATCACACGTGTGTCACACACATCACACGTGTGTCACCCACATCACACGTGTGTCACCCACATCACACGTGTGTCACACACATCACACGTGTGGCACCCACATCACACGTGTGTCACCCAAATCACACGTGTGTCACACACATCACACGTGTGTCACCCACATCACACGTGTGTCACCCACATCACACGTGTGTCACCCACATCACACGTGTGTCACACACATCACACGTGTGTCACGTGTGTCACACACATCACACGTGTGTCACACACATAACACGTGTGTCAGCCACATCACACGTGTGTCACACACATCACACGTGTGTCACACACATAACACGTGTGTCAGCCACATCACGCGTGTGTCACCCACATCACACGTGTGTCACCCACATCACACGTGTGTCACACACATCACACGTGTGTCACCCACATCACACGTGTGTCACCCACATCACACGTGTATCACACATATCACACGTGTGTCACACACATCACACGTGTGTCACCCACATCACACGTGTGTCACGTGTGGCACCCACATCACACGTGTGTCACACACATCACACGTGTGTCACCCACATCACACGTGTGTCACACACATCACACGTGTGGCACCCACATCACACGTGTGGCACCCACATCACACGTGTGTCACACACATCTCACGTGTGTCACACACATCACACGTGTGGCACCCACATCACACGTGTGTCACACACATCACACGTGTGTCACACACATCACACGTGTGTCACACACATCACACGTGTGGCACCCACATCACACGTGTGGCACACACATCACACGTGTGTCACACACATCACACGTGTGTCACGTGTGTCACACACATCACACGTGTGTCACACACATCACACGTGTGTCACCCACATCACACGTGTGTCACCCACATCACACGTGTGTCACACACATCACACGTGTGTCACCCACATCACACGTGTCTCACCCACATCACACGTGTGTCACACACATCACACGTGTGTCACACACATCACACGTGTGGCACCCACATCACACGTGTGTCACCCACATCACACGTGTGTCACCCACATCACACGTGTGTCACACACATCACACGTGTGTCACCCACATCACACGTGTGTCACACACATCACACGTGTGTCACACACATCACACGTGTGTCACGTGTGGCACCCACATCACACGTGTGTCACACACATCACACGTGTGTCACACACATCACACGTGTGCCACACATCACACGTGTGTCACCCACATCACACGTGTGTCACACACATGACACGTGTGTCACCCACATCACACGTGTGTCACACACATCACACGTGTGGCACCCACATCACACGTGTGTCACACACATCACACGTGTGTCAGCCAAATCACACGTGTGTCAGCCACATCACACGTGTGTCACACACATCACACGTGTGTCAGCCACATCACACGTGTGTCACCCACATCACACGTGTGGCAGCCACATCACACGTGTGTCACCCACATCACACGTGTGTCACACACATCACACGTGTGTCACGTGTGTCACACACATCACACGTGTGTCACACACATAACTCGTGTGTCAGCCACATCACACGTGTGTCACACACATCACACGTGTGTCACGTGTGTCACCCACATCACACGTGTGTCACCCACATCACACGTGTGTCACCCACATCACACGTGTGTCACACACATCACACGTGTGTCACCCACATCACACGTGTGTCACACACATCACACGTGTGTCACACCAATCACACGTGTGGCACACACATCACACGTGTGGCACACACATCACACGTGTGTCACGTGTGGCACCCACATCACACGTGTGTCACACACATCACACGTGTGTCACACACATCACACGTGTGTCACCCACATCACACGTGTGTCACCCACATCACACGTGTGGCACCCACATCACACGTGTGTCACCCACATCACACGTGTGTCACACACATCACACGTGTGTCACGTGTGTCACACACATCACACGTGTGTCACACACATAACACGTGTGTCAGCCACATCACACGTGTGTCACACACATCACACGTGTGTCACGTGTGTCACCCACATCACACGTGTGTCACCCACATCACACGTGTGTCACCCACATCACACGTGTGTCACACACATCACACGTGTGTCACCCACATCACACGTGTGTCACGTGTGTCACACATATCACACGTGTGTCACCCACATCACACGTGTGTCACACACATCACACGTGTGTCACCCACATCACACGTGTGTCACGTGTGTCACACACATCACACGTGTGTCACCCACATCACACGTGTGTCACACACATCACACGTGTGTCACACACATCACACGTGTGTCACACCAATCACACGTGTGTCACCCACATCACACGTGTGGCACCCACATCACACGTGTGTCACACACATCACACGTGTGTCACGTGTGTGACACACATCACACGTGTGGCACCCACATCACACGTGTGTCACACACATCACACGTGTGTCACACACATCACACGTGTGTCACACACATCACACGTGTGGCACACACATCACACGTGTGTCACCCACATCACACGTGTGTCACACACATCACACGTGTGGCACCCACATCACACGTGTGTCACACACATCACACGTGTGTCACACACATGACACGTGTGTCACACACATGACACGTGTGTCACACACATGACACGTGTGTCACACACATCACACGTGTGTCACCCACATCACACGTGTCTCACACACATCACACGTGTGTCACACACATCACACGTGTATCACACAGATCACACGTGTGGCACCCACATCACACGTGTGTCACACACATCACACGTGTGTCACACACATCACACGTGTGTCACGTGTGGCACCCACATCACACGTGTGTCACCCACATCACACGTGTGTCACCCACATCACACGTGTGTCACCAACATCACACGTGTGTCACACACATCACACGTGTGTCACTCACATCACACGTGTGTCACCCACATCACACGTGTGTCACCCACATCACACGTGTGGCACACACATCACACGTGTGTCACCCACATCACACGTGTGTCACACACATCACACGTGTATCACACAGATCACACGTGTGGCACCCACATCACACGTGTGTCACACACATCACACGTGTGTCACACACATCACACGTGTGTCACGTGTGGCACCCACATCACACGTGTGTCACCCACATCACACGTGTGTCACCCACATCACACGTGTGTCACCAACATCACACGTGTGTCACACACATCACACGTGTGTCACTCACATCACACGTGTGTCACCCACATCACACGTGTGTCACCCACATCACACGTGTGTCACACACATCACACGTGTGTCACACACATCACACGTGTGTCACACACATCACATGTGTGTCACACACATCACACGTGTGTCACCCACATCACACGTGTGTCACACACATCACACGTGTGTCACATGTGTCACCCACATCACACGTGTGTCACACACATCACACGGGTGGTACCCACATCACACGTGTGTCACCCACGTCACACGTGTGTCACCCACATCACACGTGTGTCACACACGTCACACGTGTGTCACATGTGTCACCCACATCACACGTGTGTCACACACATCACACGTGTGGCACCCACATCACACGTGTGTCACACACATCACACGTGTGTCACACACATCACACGTGTGTCACATGTGTCACCCACATCACACGTGTGTCACACACATCACACGTGTGGCACCCACATCACACGTGTGTCACACACATCACACGTGTGTCACACACATCACACGTGTGTCACATGTGTCACCCACATCACACGTGTGTCACCCACATCACACGTGTGTCAAACATATCACACGTGTGTCACCCATATCACACGTGTGTCACCCACATCACACGTGTGGCACCCACATCACACGTGTGTCACACACATCACACGTGTGGCACCCACATCACACGTGTGTCACACACATCACACGTGTGTCACACACATCACACGTGTGTCACATGTGTCACACACATCACACGTGTGTCACACACATCACACGTGTGTCACCCACATCACACGAGTGTCACCCACATCACACGTGTGTCACACACATCACCCGTGTGTCACACACATCACACGTGTGGCACCCACATCACACGTGTGTCACACACATCACACGTGTGGCACCCACATCACACGTGTGTCACACACATCACACGTGTGTCACACACATCACACGTGTGTCACACACATCACACTTGTGTCACCCACATCACACGAGTGTCACCCACATCACACGTGTGTCACACACATCACCCGTGTGTCACACACATCACACGTGTGTCACCCACATCACACGTGTGGCACCCACATCACACGTGTGTCACACACATCACCCGTGTGTCACCCACATCACACGAGTGTCACACACATCACACGTGTGGCACCCACATCACACGTGTGTCACCCACATCACACGTGTGTCACACACATCACCCGTGTGTCATACACATCACACGTGTGTCACACACATCACACGTGTGTCACGTGTGTCACACACATCACACGTGTGTCACCCACATCACACGTGTGTCACACACATCACACGAGTGTCACACACATCACACGTGTGTCACACACATCACACGTGTTTCACGTGTGTCACCCACATCACACGTGTGTCACACACATCACACGTGTGTCACACACATCACACGTGTGTCACACACATCACACGTGTGGCACACACATCACACGTGTGTCACACACATCACACGTGTGGCACCCACATCACACGTGTGGCACCCACATCACACGTGTGTCACACACATCACACGTGTGGCACCCACATCACACGTGTGTCACCCACATCACACGTGTGTCACACACATCACACGTGTGTCACACACATCACACGTGTGTCACCCACATCACACGTGTGTCACCCACATCACACGTGTGTCACCCACATCACACGTGTGTCACACACATCACACGTGTGTCACCCACATCACACGTGTGTCACCCACATCACACGTGTGTCAAACATATCACACGTGTGTCACCCACATCACACGTGTGTCACCCACATCACACGTGTGTCACCCACATCACACGTGTGTCACCCCCATCACACGTGTGTCACACACATCACACGTGTGTCACATGTGTCACACGCATCACACGTGTGTCACCCACATCACACGTGTGTCACACACATCACACGTGTGTCACACACATCACACGTGTGTCACACACATCACATGTGTATCACCCACATCACACGTGTGTCACACACATCACACGTGTGTCACCCACATCACACGTGTGTCACCCACATCACACGTGTGTCACACACATCACACGTGTGGCACCCACATCACACGTGTGTCACCCAAATCACACGTGTGTCACACACATCACACGTGTGTCACCCACATCACACGTGTGTCACCCACATCACACGTGTGTCACCCACATCACACGTGTGTCACACACATCACACGTGTGTCACACACATCAAACGAGTGTCACCCACATCACACGTGTGTCACCCACGTCACACGTGTGTCACACACATCACACGTGTGTCACCCACATCACACGTGTGTCACACACATCACACGTGTGTCACCCACATCACACGTGTGTCACACACATCACACGTGTGTCACACACATCACACGTGTGTCACACACATCACACGTGTGTCACACACATCACACGTGTGTCACACACATCACAGGTGTGTCACACACATCACACGTGTGTCACACACATCACATGTGTGTCACCCACATCACACGTGTGTCACCCACATCACACGTGTGTCACCCACATCACACGTGTGTCACACACATCACACGTGTGTCACGTGTGTCACACACATCACACGTGTGTCACACACATCACACGTGTGTCACACACATCACACGTGTGTCACCCACATCACACGTCTGGCACCCACATCACACGTGTGTCACCCACATCACACGTGTGTCACCCACATCACACGTGTGTCACACACATCACACGTGTGTCACACACATCACACGTGTGGCACCCACATCACACGTGTGTCACACACATGACACGTGTGTCACACACATCACACGTGTGTCACCCACATCACACGTGTGTCACACACATCACACGTGTGGCACACACATCACACGTGTGGCACACACATCACACGTGTGGCACACACATCACACGTGTGTCACACACATCACACGTGTGGCACACACATCACACGTGTGGCACACACATCACACGTGTGTCACGTGTGGCACCCACATCACACGTGTGTCACACACATCACACGTGTGTCACACACATCACACGTGTGCCACACATCACACGTGTGTCACACACATCACACGTGTGTCACACACATCACACGTGTGTCACGTGTGGCACCCACATCACACGTGTGGCACCCACATCACACGTGTGTCACACACATCACACGTGTGTCACACACATCACACGTGTGTCACACACATCACACGTGTGTCACCCACATCACACGTGTGTCACCCACATCACACGTGTGTCACACACATCACACGTGTGTCACCCACATCACACGTGTGTCACACACATCACACGTGAGTCACACACATCACATGTGTGTCACACACATCACACGTGTTTCACACACATCACACGTGTGTCACCCACATCACACGTGTGTCACCCACATCACACGTGTATCACACACATCACACGTGTGTCACACACATCACACGTGTGTCACCCACATCACACGTGTGTCACGTGTGGCACCCACATCACACGTGTGTCACACACATCACACGTGTGTCACCCACATCACACGTTTGTTACACACATCACACGTGTGGCACCCACATCACACGTGTGGCACCCACATCACACGTGTGTCACACACATCTCACGTGTGTCACACACATCACACGTGTGGCAACCACATCACACGTGTGTCACACACATCACACGTGTGTCACACACATCACACGTGTGTCACACACATCACACGTGTGGCACCCACATCACACGTGTGGCACACACATCACACGTGTGTCACACACATCACACGTGTGTCACGTGTGTCACACACATCACACGTGTGTCACACACATCACACGTGTGTCACACACATCACACGTGTGTCACCCACATCACACGTGTGTCACACACATCACACGTGTTTCACCCACATCACACGTGTGTCACACACATCACACGTGTGTCACCCACATCACACGTGTCTCACCCACATCACACGTGTGTCACACACATCACACGTGTGTCACACACATCACACGTGTGTCACACACATCACACGTGTGTCACGTGTGGCACCCACATCACACGTGTGTCACCCACATCACACGTGTGTCACACACATGACACGTGTGTCACCCACATCACACGTGTGTCACACACATCACACGTGTGGCACCCACATCACACGTGTGTCACACACATCACACGTGTGTCAGCCAAATCACACGTGTGTCAGCCACATCACACGTGTGTCACACACATCACACGTGTGTCACCCACATCACACGTGTGTCAGCCAAATCACACGTGTGTCAGCCACATCACACGTGTGTCACCCACATCACACGTGTGTCACACACATCACACGTGTGTCACGTGTGTCACACACATCACACGTGTGTCACACACATAACACGTGTGTCAGCCACATCACACGTGTGTCACACACATCACACGTGTGTCACGTGTGTCACCCACATCACACGTGTGTCACCCACATCACACGTGTGTCACACACATCACACGTGTGTCACCCACATCACACGTGTGTCACCCACATCACACGTGTATCACACACATCACACGTGTGTCACACACATCACACGTGTGTCACCCACATCACACGTGTGTCACGTGTGGCACCCACATCACACGTGTGTCACACACATCACACGTGTGTCACCCACATCACACGTGTGTCACACACATCACACGTGTGGCACCCACATCACACGTGTGTCACCCACATCACACGTGTGTCACACACATCACACGTGTGGCACACACATCACACGTGTGGCACACACATCACACGTGTGGCACACACATCACACGTGTGTCACGTGTGGCACCCACATCACACGTGTGTCACACACATCACACGTGTGTCACACACATCACACGTGTGTCACACACATCACACGTGTGCCACACATCACACGTGTGCCACACATCACACGTGTGTCACACACATCACACGTGTGCCACACATCACACGTGTGTCACACACATCACACGTGTGTCACACACATCACACGTGTGTCACGTGTGGCACCCACATCACACGTGTGGCACCCACATCACACGTGTGTCACCCACATCACACGTGTGTCACCCACATCACACGTGTGGCACCCACATCACACGTGTGGCACCCACATCACACGTGTGTCACCCACATCACACGTGTGTCACACACATCACATGTGTGTCACACACATCACACGTGTGTCACACACATCACACGTGTGTCACCCACATCACACGTGTGTCACCCACATCACACGTGTATCACACACATCACACGTGTGTCACACACATCACACGTGTGTCACCCACATCACACGTGTGTCACGTGTGGCACCCACATCACACGTGTGTCACACACATCACACGTGTGTCACCCACATCACACGTTTGTCACACACATCACACGTGTGGCACACACATCACACGTGTGGCACCCACATCACACGTGTGGCACCCACATCACACGTGTGTCACACACATCTCACGTGTGTCACACACATCACACGTGTGGCAACCACATCACACGTGTGTCACACACATCACACGTGTGTCACACATATCACACGTGTGTCACACACATCACACGTGTGGCACCCACATCACACGTGTGGCACACACATCACACGTGTGTCACACACATCACACGTGTGTCACGTGTGTCACACACATCACACGTGTGTCACACACATCACACGTGTGTCACACACATCACACGTGTGTCACCCACATCACACGTGTGTCACACACATCACACGTGTGTCACCCACATCACACGTGTGTCACACACATCACACGTGTGTCACCCACATCACACGTGTCTCACCCACATCACACGTGTGTCACACACATCACACGTGTGTCACACACATCACACGTGTGGCACCCACATCACACGTGTGGCACCCACATCACACGTGTGTCACCCACATCACACGTGTGTCACCCACATCACACGTGTGTCACACACATGACACGTGTGTCACACACATCACACGTGTGTCACCCACATCACACGTGTGTCACACACATCACACGTGTGGCACACACATCACACGTGTGGCACACACATCACACGTGTGGCACCCACATCACACGTGTGTCACACACATCACACGTGTGTCACACACATCACACGTGTGTCACGTGTGGCACCCACATCACACGTGTGTCACCCACATCACACGTGTGTCACACACATCACACGTGTGGCACCCACATCACACGTGTGTCACACACATCACACGTGTGTCAGCCAAATCACACGTGTGTCAGCCACATCACACGTGTGTCACACACATCACACGTGTGTCACCCACATCACACGTGTGTCAGCCAAATCACACGTGTGTCAGCCACATCACACGTGTGTCACCCACATCACACGTGTGTCACACACATCACACGTGTGTCACGTGTGTCACACACATCACACGTGTGTCACACACATAACACGTGTGTCAGCCACATCACACGTGTGTCACACACATCACACGTGTGTCACGTGTGTCACCCACATCACACGTGTGTCACCCACATCACACGTGTGTCACACACATCACACGTGTGTCACCCACATCACACGTGTGTCACCCACATCACACGTGTATCACACACATCACACGTGTGTCACCCACATCACACGTGTGTCACACACATCACACGTGTGTCACGTGTGTCACCCACATCACACGTGTGTCACCCACATCACACGTGTGTCACACACATCACACGTGTGTCACCCACATCACACGTGTGTCACCCACATCACACGTGTGTCACACACATCACACGTGTGTCACCCACATCACACGTGTGTCACGTGTGGCACCCACATCACACGTGTGTCACACACATCACACGTGTGTCACCCACATCACACGTGTGTCACACACATCACACGTGTGGCACCCACATCACACGTGTGGCACCCACATCACACGTGTGTCACACACATCTCACGTGTGTCACACACATCACACGTGTGGCACCCACATCACACGTGTGTCACACACATCACACGTGTGTCACACACATCACACGTGTGTCACACACATCACACGTGTGGCACCCACATCACACGTGTGGCACACACATCACACGTGTGTCACACACATCACACGTGTGTCACGTGTGTCACACACATCACACGTGTGTCACACACATCACACGTGTGTCACCCACATCACACGTGTGTCACCCACATCACACGTGTGTCACACACATCACACGTGTGTCACCCACATCACACGTGTCTCACCCACATCACACGTGTGTCACACACATCACACGTGTGTCACACACATCACACGTGTGGCACCCACATCACACGTGTGTCACCCACATCACACGTGTGTCACCCACATCACACGTGTGTCACACACATCACACGTGTGTCACCCACATCACACGTGTGTCACACACATCACACGTGTGTCACACACATCACACGTGTGTCACGTGTGGCACCCACATCACACGTGTGTCACACACATCACACGTGTGTCACACACATCACACGTGTGCCACACATCACACGTGTGTCACCCACATCACAC
This sequence comes from Rallus limicola, assembly GCA_022605955.1. Classification (NCBI taxonomy): domain Eukaryota; kingdom Metazoa; phylum Chordata; class Aves; order Gruiformes; family Rallidae; genus Rallus; species Rallus limicola. The sequence goes on along the minus strand of JAKCOZ010000053.1, from coordinate 724,914 downwards.
GTGTGTCACCCACATCACACGTGTATCACACACATAACACGTGTGTCAGCCACATCACACGTGTGTCACACACATCACACGTGTGTCACGTGTGTCACCCACATCACACGTGTGTCACCCACATCACACGTGTGTCACACACATCACACGTGTGTCACCCACATCACACGTGTGTCACCCACATCACACGTGTGTCACACACATCACACGTGTGTCACCCACATCACACGTGTGTCACGTGTGGCACCCACATCACACGTGTGTCACACACATCACACGTGTGTCACCCACATCACACGTGTGTCACACACATCACACGTGTGGCACCCACATCACACGTGTGGCACCCACATCACACGTGTGTCACACACATCTCACGTGTGTCACACACATCACACGTGTGGCACCCACATCACACGTGTGTCACACACATCACACGTGTGTCACACACATCACACGTGTGTCACACACATCACACGTGTGGCACCCACATCACACGTGTGGCACACACATCACACGTGTGTCACACACATCACACGTGTGTCACGTGTGTCACACACATCACACGTGTGTCACACACATCACACGTGTGTCACCCACATCACACGTGTGTCACCCACATCACACGTGTGTCACACACATCACACGTGTGTCACCCACATCACACGTGTCTCACCCACATCACACGTGTGTCACACACATCACACGTGTGTCACCCACATCACACGTGTGTCACACACATCACACGTGTGGCACCCACATCACACGTGTGTCACCCACATCACACGTGTGTCACCCACATCACACGTGTGTCACACACATCACACGTGTGTCACCCACATCACACGTGTGTCACACACATCACACGTGTGTCACACACATCACACGTGTGTCACGTGTGGCACCCACATCACACGTGTGTCACACACATCACACGTGTGTCACACACATCACACGTGTGCCACACATCACACGTGTGTCACCCACATCACACGTGTGTCACACACATGACACGTGTGTCACCCACATCACACGTGTGTCACACACATCACACGTGTGGCACCCACATCACACGTGTGTCACACACATCACACGTGTGTCAGCCAAATCACACGTGTGTCAGCCACATCACACGTGTGTCACACACATCACACGTGTGTCAGCCACATCACACGTGTGTCACCCACATCACACGTGTGGCAGCCACATCACACGTGTGTCACCCACATCACACGTGTGTCACACACATCACACGTGTGTCACGTGTGTCACACACATCACACGTGTGTCACACACATAACTCGTGTGTCAGCCACATCACACGTGTGTCACACACATCACACGTGTGTCACGTGTGTCACCCACATCACACGTGTGTCACCCACATCACACGTGTGTCACCCACATCACACGTGTGTCACACACATCACACGTGTGTCACCCACATCACACGTGTGTCACACACATCACACGTGTGTCACACCAATCACACGTGTGGCACACACATCACACGTGTGGCACACACATCACACGTGTGTCACGTGTGGCACCCACATCACACGTGTGTCACACACATCACACGTGTGTCACACACATCACACGTGTGTCACCCACATCACACGTGTGTCACCCACATCACACGTGTGGCACCCACATCACACGTGTGTCACCCACATCACACGTGTGTCACACACATCACACGTGTGTCACGTGTGTCACACACATCACACGTGTGTCACACACATAACACGTGTGTCAGCCACATCACACGTGTGTCACACACATCACACGTGTGTCACACACATCACACGTGTGTCACCCACATCACACGTGTGTCACACACATCACACGTGTGTCACCCACATCACACGTGTGTCACGTGTGTCACACATATCACACGTGTGTCACCCACATCACACGTGTGTCACACACATCACACGTGTGTCACCCACATCACACGTGTGTCACGTGTGTCACACACATCACACGTGTGTCACCCACATCACACGTGTGTCACACACATCACACGTGTGTCACACACATCACACGTGTGTCACACCAATCACACGTGTGTCACCCACATCACACGTGTGGCACCCACATCACACGTGTGTCACACACATCACACGTGTGTCACGTGTGTGACACACATCACACGTGTGGCACCCACATCACACGTGTGTCACACACATCACACGTGTGTCACACACATCACACGTGTGTCACACACATCACACGTGTGGCACACACATCACACGTGTGTCACCCACATCACACGTGTGTCACACACATCACACGTGTGGCACCCACATCACACGTGTGTCACACACATCACACGTGTGTCACACACATGACACGTGTGTCACACACATGACACGTGTGTCACACACATGACACGTGTGTCACACACATCACACGTGTGTCACCCACATCACACGTGTCTCACACACATCACACGTGTGTCACACACATCACACGTGTGTCACACACATCACACGTGTCTCACCCACATCACATGTGTGTCACACACATCACACGTGTGTCACACACATCACACGTGTGTCACGTGTGGCACCCACATCACACGTGTGTCACACACATCACACGTGTGTCACCCACATCACACGTGTGTCACCAACATCACACGTGTGTCACACACATCACACGTGTGTCACTCACATCACACGTGTGTCACCCACATCACACGTGTGTCACCCACATCACACGTGTGGCACACACATCACACGTGTGTCACCCACATCACACGTGTGTCACCCACATCACACGTGTGTCACCCACATCACACGTGTGTCACACACATCACACGTGTGTCACACACATCACACGTGTGTCACACACATCACATGTGTGTCACACACATCACACGTGTGTCACCCACATCACACGTGTGTCACACACATCACACGTGTGTCACATGTGTCACCCACATCACACGTGTGTCACACACATCACACGGGTGGTACCCACATCACACGTGTGTCACCCACGTCACACGTGTGTCACCCACATCACACGTGTGTCACACACATCACACGTGTGTCACCCACATCACACGTGTGTCACACACATCACACGTGTGGCACCCACATCACACGTGTGTCACACACATCACACGTGTGTCACACACATCACACGTGTGTCACATGTGTCACCCACATCACACGTGTGTCACACACATCACACGTGTGGCACCCACATCACACGTGTGTCACACACATCACACGTGTGTCACACACATCACACGTGTGTCACATGTGTCACCCACATCACACGTGTGTCACCCACATCACACGTGTGTCAAACATATCACACGTGTGTCACCCATATCACACGTGTGTCACCCACATCACACGTGTGGCACCCACATCACACGTGTGTCACACACATCACACGTGTGGCACCCACATCACACGTGTGTCACACACATCACACGTGTGTCACACACATCACACGTGTGTCACATGTATCACACACATCACACGTGTGTCACTCACATCACACGTGTGTCACCCACATCACACGTGTGGCACCCACATCACACGTGTGTCACACACATCACCCGTGTGTCACCCACATCACACGAGTGTCACACACATCACACGTGTGGCACCCACATCACACGTGTGTCACCCACATCACACGTGTGTCACACACATCACCCGTGTGTCATACACATCACACGTGTGTCACACACATCACACGTGTGTCACGTGTGTCACACACATCACACGTGTGTCACCCACATCACACGTGTGTCACACACATCACACGAGTGTCACACACATCACACGTGTGTCACACACATCACACGTGTTTCACGTGTGTCACCCACATCACACGTGTGTCACACACATCACACGTGTGTCACACACATCACACGTGTGTCACACACATCACACGTGTGGCACACACATCACACGTGTGTCACACACATCACACGTGTGGCACCCACATCACACGTGTGGCACCCACATCACACGTGTGTCACACACATCACACGTGTGGCACCCACATCACACGTGTGTCACCCACATCACACGTGTGTCACACACATCACACGTGTGTCACACACATCACACGTGTGTCACCCACATCACACGTGTGGCACCCACATCGCACGTGTGTCACCCACATCACACGTGTGTCACCCACATCACACGTGTGTCACACACATCACACGTGTGTCACCCACATCACACGTGTGTCACCCACATCACACGTGTGTCAAACACATCACACGTGTGTCACCCACATCACACGTGTGTCACCCACATCACACGTGTGTCACCCACATCACACGTGTGTCACCCCCATCAGACGTGTGTCACACCCATCACACGTGTGTCACACACATCACACGTGTGTCACATGTGTCACACGCATCACACGTGTGTCACCCACATCACACGTGTGTCACACACATCACACGTGTGTCACACACATCACACGTGTGTCACACACATCACATGTGTATCACCCACATCACACGTGTGTCACACACATCACACGTGTGTCACCCACATCACACGTGTGTCACCCACATCACACGTGTGTCACACACATCACACGTGTGGCACCCACATCACACGTGTGTCACCCAAATCACACGTGTGTCACACACATCACACGTGTGTCACCCACATCACACGTGTGTCACCCACATCACACGTGTGTCACCCACATCACACGTGTGTCACACACATCACACGTGTGTCACACACATCAAACGAGTGTCACCCACATCACACGTGTGTCACCCACGTCACACGTGTGTCACACACATCACACGTGTGTCACCCACATCACACGTGTGTCACACACATCACACGTGTGTCACCCACATCACACGTGTGTCACACACATCACACGTGTGTCACACACATCACACGTGTGTCACACACATCACACGTGTGTCACACACATCACACGTGTGTCACGTGTGTCACCCACATCACACGTGTGTCACACACATCACACGTGTGTCACACACATCACACGTGTGTCACCCACATCACACGTGTGTCACCCACATCACACGTGTGTCACACACATCACACGTGTGTCACACACATCACACGTGTGTCACGTGTGTCACACACATCACACGTGTGTCACACACATCACACGTGTGTCACACACATCACACGTGTGTCACCCACGTCACACGTGTGGCACCCACATCACACGTGTGGCACACACATCACACGAGTGTCACCCACATCACACGTGTGTCACACACATCACACGTGTGTCACACACATCACACGTGTGTCACCCACGTCACACGTGTGTCACACACATCACACGTGTGTCACACACATCACACGTGTGTCACACACATCACACGTGTGTCACGTGTGTCACCCACATCACACGTGTGGCACCCACATCACACGTGTGTCACACACATCACACGTGTGTCACCCACATCACACGTGTGTCACCCACATCACACGTGTGTCACACACATCACACGTGTGGCACCCACATCACACGTGTGGCACCCACATCACACGTGTGGCACACACATCACACGAGTGTCACCCACATCACACGTGTGTCACACACATCACACGTGTGTCACACACATCACACGTGTGTCACCCACATCACACGTGTGTCACCCACGTCACACGTGTGTCACACACATCACACGTGTGTCACACACATCACACGTGTGTCACACACATCACACGTGTGTCACGTGTGTCACCCACATCACACGTGTGTCACCCACGTCACACGTGTGTCACACACATCACACGTGTGGCACCCACATCACACGTGTGTCACACACATCACACGTGTGTCACGTCTGTCACCCACATCACACGTGTGTCACACACATCACACGTGTGTCACACACATCACACGTGTGGCACCCACATCACACGTGTGTCACACACATCACACGTGTGTCACTCACATCACACGTGTGTCACCCACATCACACGTGTGTCACACCCATCACACGTGTGTCACACACATCACACGTGTGGCACCCACATCACACGTGTGTCACACACATCACACGTGTGTCACCCACATCACACGTGTGTCACACACATCACACGTGTGGCACCCACATCACACGTGTGTCACACACATCACACGTGTGTCACTCACATCACACGTGTGTCACACACATCACACGAGTGTCACACACGTCACACGTGTGTCACCCACATCACACGTGTGTCACACACATCACACGTGTGTCACACACATCACACGTGTGGCACCCACATCACACGTGTGTCACACACATCACACCTGTGTCACACACATCACACGTGTGTCACACACATCACACGTGTGTCACACACATCACACGTGTGTCACCTCTGTCACCCACATCACACGTGTGTCACCCACATCACACGTGTGTCACACACATCACACGTGTGTCACCCACATCACACGTGTGTCACACACATCACACCTGTGTCACACATATCACACGTGTGGCACCCACATCACACGTGTGTCACACACATCACACGTGTGTCACGTCTGTCACCCACATCACACGTGTGTCACACACATCACACGTGTGTCACCCACATCACACGTGTGTCACACACATCACACGTGTGTCACACACATCACACGTGTGGCACCCACATCACACGAGTGTCACACACATCACACGTGTGTCACCCACATCACACGTGTGTCACCCACATCACACGTGTGTCACACACATCACACGTGTGTCACCCACATCACACGTGTGTCACACACATCACACGTGTGTCACCCACATCACACGTGTGTCACACACATCACACGTGTGTCACCCACATCACACGTGTGTCACCCACATCAAACGTGTGGCACCCACATCACACGTGTGTCACCCACATCACACGTGTGTCACACACATCACACGTGTGTCACACACATCACACGTGTGTCACACACATCACACGTGTGTCACCCACATCACACGTGTGTCACACACATCACACGTGTGGCACCCACATCACACGTGTGTCACCCACATCTCACGTGTGTCACACACATCACACGTGTGGCACCCACATCACACGTGTGTCACACACATCACACGTGTGTCACCCACATCACACGTGTGGCACACACATCACACGTGTGTCACACCCATCACACGTGTGTCACACACATCACACGTGTGTCACACCCATCACACGTGTGTCACACACATCACACGTGTGTCACACCCATCACACGTGTGTCACACACATCACACGTGTGTCACGTGTGTCACACACATCACACGTGTGTCACGTGTGTCACACACATCACACGTGTGTCACACACATCATACGTGTGTCACGTGTGGCACCCACATCACACGTGTGGCACCCACATCACACGTGTGTCACACACATCACACGTGTGTCACATGTGTCACCCACATAACACGTGTGTCACCCACATCACACGTGTGTCACACACATCACACGTGTGTCACCCACATCACACGTGTGTCACCCACATCACACGTGTGTCACACACATCACACGTGTGGCACCCACATCACACGTGTGGCACCCACATCACACGTGTGTCACACACATCACACGTGTGTCACACACATCACACGTGTGTCACATGTGTCACACACATCACACGTGTGTCACCCACATCACACGTGTGTCACACACATCACACGTGTGTCACACACATCACACGTGTGTCAGCCACATCACACGTGTGTCACACACATCACACGTGTGTCACACACATCACACGTGTGTCACCCACATCACACGTGTCTCATCCGCATCACAAGTGTGTCACACACATCACACGTGTGTCACCCACATCACACGTGTGGAACCCACATCACACGTGTGTCACACACATCACACGTGTGTCACACACATCACACGTGTGTCACACCAATCACACGTGTGGCACCCACATCACACGTGTGGCACCCACATCACACGTGTGTCACACACATCACACGTGTGTCACCCACATCACACGTGTGTCACACACATCACACGTGTGTCACGTGTGTCACCCACATCACACGTGTGTCACACACATCACACGTGTGTCACACACATCACACGTGTGTCACCCACATCACACGTGTGTCACACACATCACACGTGTGGCACCCACATCACACGTGTGTCACGTGTGTCACACACATCACACGTGTGTCACACACATCACACGTGTGTCACATGTGTCACACCCATCACACGTGTGTCACCCACATCACACGTGTGTCACCCACATCACACGTGTGTCACTCACATCACACGTGTGTCACACACATCACACGTGTGTCACCCACATCACACGTGTGTCACACACATCACACGTGTTTCACACACATCACACGTGTGTCACACACATCACACGTGTGTCACCCACATCACACGTGTGTCACACACATCACACGTGTGTCACCCACATCACACGTGTGTCACACACATCACACGTGTGTCACACACATCACACGTGTGTCACACACATCACACGTGTGTCACCCACATCACACGTGTGTCACACACATCACACGTGTGTCACCCACATCACACGTGTGTCACACACATCACACGTGTGTCACACACATCACACGTGTGTCACACACATCACACGTGTGTCACACATCACACGTGTGTCACCCACATCACACGTGTGTCACACACATCACAAGTGTGTGTCATGTGTGTCACACACATCACACGTTTGTCACACACATCACACGTGTGGCACACACATCACACGTGTGTCACACACATCACACGTGTGGCACCCACATCACACGTGTATCACATGTGTCACCCACATCACACGTGTGTCACCCACATCACACCTGTGTCACACACATCACACGTGTGTCACCCACATCACACGTGTGTCACACACATCACACGTGTGTCACACACATCACACGTGTGTCACCCACATCACACATGTGGCACCCACATCACACGTGTGTCACACACATCACACGTGTGTCACGTGTGTCACCCACATCACACGTGTGTCACCCACATCACACGTGTGTCACACACATCACACGTGTGTCACCCACATCACACGTGTGTCACACACATCACACGTGTGTCACCCACATCACACGTGTGTCACACACATCACACGTGTGTCACACACATCACACGTGTGTCACACACATCACACGTGTGTCACGTGTGTCACCCACATCACACGTGTGTCACCCACATCACACGTGTGTCACACACATCACACGTGTGGCACCCACATCACACGTGTGGCACACACATCACACGTGTGTCACCCACATCACACGTGTGTCACACACATCACACGTGTGTCACCCACATCACACGTGTGTCACACACATCACACGTGTGTCACCCACATCACACGTGTGGCACCCACATCACACGTGTGTCACGTGTGGCACCCACATCACACGAGTGTCACCCACATCACACGTGTGTCACCCACATCACACGAGTGTCACATCACACGTGTGTCACACACATCACACGTGTGTCACACACATCACACGTGTGTCACATGTGTCACCCACATCACACGTGTGTCACACACATCACACGTGTGGCACCCACATCACACGTGTGTCACACACATCACACGTGTGGCACCCACATCACACGTGTGTCACCCACATCACGCGTGTGTCACCCACATCACACGTGTGTCACACACATCACACGTGTGGCACCCACATCACACGTGTATCACATGTGTCACCCACATCACACGTGTGTCACACACATCACACGTGTGTCACCCACATCACACGTGTGTCACACACATCACACGTGTGGCACACACATCACACGTGTGTCACCCACATCACACGTGTGTCACACACATCACACGTGTGTCACCCACATCACACGTGTGTCACACACATCACACGTGTGGCACACACATCACACGTGTGTCACACACATCACACGTGTGTCACACACATCACACGTGTGTCACGTGTGTCACCCACATCACACGTGTGTCACACACATCACACGTGTGTCACACACATCACACGTGTGTAACCCACATCACACGTGTGTCACCCACATCACACGTGTGTCACCCACATCACACGTGTGTCACCCACATCACACGTGTGTCACACACATCACACGTGTTTCACCCACATCACACGTGTGTCACCCACATCACACGTGTTTCACGTGTGTTACACACATCACACGTGTGTCACCCACATCACACGTGTGTCACACACATCACACGTGTGTCACCCACATCACACGTGTGTCACACACATCACACGTGTGTCACACACATCACACGTGTGTCACACACATCACACGTGTGTCACATGTGTCACACCCATCACACGTGTGTCACACACATCACACGTGTGTCACCCACGTCACACGTGAGTCACCCACATCACACGTCTGTCACCCACATCACACGTGTGTCACACACATCACACGTGTGTCACACACATCACACGTGTGTCACCCACATCACACGTGTGTCACACACATCACACGTGTGTCACACACATCACACGTGTGGCACCCACATCACACGTGTGTCACCCACATCACACGTGTGTCACACACATCACACGTGTGTCACATGTGTCACCCACATCACACGTGTGTCACACACATCACACGTGTGTCACACCCATCACACGTGTGTCACACACATCACACGTGTGTCACACACATCACACGTGTGTCACCCACATCTCACCTGTGGCACCCACATCACACGTGTGTCACACACATCACACGTGTGTCACCCACATCACACGTGTGTCACCCACATCACACGTCTGGCACCCACATCACACGTGTGTCACGTGTGTCACCCACATCACACGTGTGTCACACACATCACACGTGTGTCACCCACATCACACGTGTGTCACACACATCACACGTGTGTCACCCACATCACACGTGTGTCACCCACATCACACGTGTGTCACCCACATCACACGTGTGTCACCCACATCACGCGTGTGTCACACACATCACACGTGTGTCACGTGTGTCACCCACATCACACGTGTGTCACCCATATCACACGTGTATCACACACATCACACGTGTGGCACCCACATCACACGTGTGTCAATCACATCACACGTGTGTCACACACATCACACGTGTGTCACCCACATCACACGTGTGTCACCCACATCACACGTGTGTCACGTGTGTCACCCACATCACACGTGTGTCACCCACATCACACGTGTGTCACACACATCACACGTGTGTCACCCACATCACACGTGTGGCACACACATCACACGTGTGTCACCCACATCACACGTGTGTCACACACATCACACGTGTGTCACCCACATCACACGTGTGTCACACACATCACACGTGTGTCACCCACATCACACGTGTGGCACCCACATCACACGTGTGTCACGTGTGGCACCCACATCACACGAGTGTCACCCACATCACACGTGTGTCACCCACATCACACGAGTGTCACATCACACGTGTGTCACACACATCACACGTGTGTCACACACATCACACGTGTGTCACATGTGTCACCCACATCACACGTGTGTCACACACATCACACGTGTGGCACCCACATCACACGTGTGTCACACACATCACACGTGTGGCACCCACATCACACGTGTGTCACCCACATCACGCGTGTGTCACCCACATCACACGTGTGTCACACACATCACACGTGTGGCACCCACATCACACGTGTATCACATGTGTCACCCACATCACACGTGTGTCACACACATCACACGTGTGTCACCCACATCACACGTGTGTCACACACATCACACGTGTGGCACACACATCACACGTGTGTCACCCACATCACACGTGTGTCACACACATCACACGTGTGTCACCCACATCACACGTGTGTCACACACATCACACGTGTGGCACACACATCACACGTGTGTCACACACATCACACGTGTGTCACACACATCACACGTGTGTCACGTGTGTCACCCACATCACACGTGTGTCACACACATCACACGTGTGTCACACACATCACACGTGTGTAACCCACATCACACGTGTGTCACCCACATCACACGTGTGTCACCCACATCACACGTGTGTCACCCACATCACACGTGTGTCACACACATCACACGTGTTTCACCCACATCACACGTGTGTCACCCACATCACACGTGTTTCACGTGTGTTACACACATCACACGTGTGTCACCCACATCACACGTGTGTCACACACATCACACGTGTGTCACCCACATCACACGTGTGTCACACACATCACACGTGTGTCACACACATCACACGTGTGTCACACACATCACACGTGTGTCACATGTGTCACACCCATCACACGTGTGTCACACACATCACACGTGTGTCACCCACGTCACACGTGAGTCACCCACATCACACGTCTGTCACCCACATCACACGTGTGTCACACACATCACACGTGTGTCACACACATCACACGTGTGTCACCCACATCACACGTGTGTCACACACATCACACGTGTGTCACACACATCACACGTGTGGCACCCACATCACACGTGTGTCACCCACATCACACGTGTGTCACACACATCACACGTGTGTCACATGTGTCACCCACATCACACGTGTGTCACACACATCACACGTGTGTCACACCCATCACACGTGTGTCACACACATCACACGTGTGTCACACACATCACACGTGTGTCACCCACATCTCACCTGTGGCACCCACATCACACGTGTGTCACACACATCACACGTGTGTCACCCACATCACACGTGTGTCACCCACATCACACGTCTGGCACCCACATCACACGTGTGTCACGTGTGTCACCCACATCACACGTGTGTCACACACATCACACGTGTGTCACCCACATCACACGTGTGTCACACACATCACACGTGTGTCACCCACATCACACGTGTGTCACCCACATCACACGTGTGTCACACACATCACACGTGTGTCACCCACGTCACACGTGTGTCAAACACATCACACGTGTGTCACACACATCACACGTGTGTCACCCCCATCACACGTGTGTCACACCCATCACACGTGTGTCACCCACATCACACGTGTGTCACCCACATCACACGTGTGTCACACACATCACACGTGTGTCACCCACATCACACGTGTGTCACCCACATCACACGTGTGTCACCCACATCACACGTGTGTCACACACATCACACGTGTGTCACACACATCACACGTGTGGCACCCACATCACACGTGTGTCACCCACATCACACGTGTGTCACACACATCACACGTGTGTCACACACATCACACGTGTGTCACGTGTGTCACCCACATCACACGTGTGGCACCCACATCACACGTGTGTCACACACATCACACGTGTGTCACACACATCACACGTGTGTCACGTGTGTCACACACATCACACGTGTGTCACACACATCACACGTGTGTCACCCATATCACACGTGTGTCACCCACATCACACGTGTGTCACACACATCACACGTGTGTCACACACATCACACGTGTGTCACCCACGTCACACGTGTGTCACACACATCACACGTGTGGCACCCACATCACACGTGTGTCACACACATCACACGTGTGTCACACACATCACACGAGTGTCACCCACATCACACGTGTGTCACCCACGTCAAACGTGTGTCACACACATCACACGTGTGTCACCCACATCACACGTGTGTCACACACATCACACGTGTGTCACACACATCACACGTGTGTCACCCACATCACACGTGTGTCACCCATATCACACGTGTGTCACACACATCACACGTGTGTCACCCACATCACACGTGTGTCACCCACATCACACGTGTGTCACACACATCACACGTGTGTCACGTGTGTCACCCACATCACACGTGTGGCACCCACATCACACGTGTGTCATACACATCACACGTGTGTCACCCACATCACACGTGTGTCACCCACATCACACGTGTGTCACCCACATCACACGTGTGTCACCCACATCACACGTGTGTCACACACATCACACGTGTGTCACGTGTGTCACCCACATCACACGTGTGTCACACACATCACACGAGTGTCACACACATCACACGTGTGTCACCCACATCACACGTGTGTCACCCACATCACACGTGTGTCACACACATCACGCGTGTGTCACACACATCACACGTGTGTCACCCTCATCACACGTGTGTCACCCACATCACACGAGTGTCACACACATCACACGTGTGTCACCCACATCACACCTGTGTCACCCACATCACACGTGTGTCACACACATCACACGTGTGTCACACACATCACACGTGTGTCACACATATCACACGTGTGTCACACACATCACACGTGTGTCACGTGTGTCACACACATCACACGTGTGTCACACACATCACACGTGTGTCACACACATCACACGTGTGGCACCCACGTCACACGTGTGTCACCCACATCACACGTGTGTCACACACATCACACGTGTGTCACCCACATCACACGTGTGTCACCCACATCACACGTGTGTCACCCACGTCACACGTGTGTCACCCACATCACACGTGTGTCACACACATCACACGTGTGTCACACACATCACACGTATGTCACCCACATCACACGTGTGTCACACACATCACACGTGTGTCACACACATCACACGTGTGTCACATGTGTCACCCACATCACACGTGTGTCACACAAATCACACGTGTGGCACCCACATCACACGTGTGTCACACACATCACACGTGTGTCACACACATCACACGTGTGTCACATGTGTCACCCACATCACACGTGTGTCACACACATCACACGTGTGGCACCCACATCACACGTGTGTCACACACATCACACGTGTGTCACACACATCACACGTGTGTCACGTGTGTCACACACATCACACGTGTGTCACACACATCACACGTGTGTCACCCACATCACACGAGTGTCACCCACATCACACGTGTGTCACACACATCACCCGTGTGTCACACACATCACACGTGTGTCACCCACATCACACGTGTGGCACCCACATCACACGTGTATCACACACATCACACGTGTGTCACACACATCACACGTGTGTCACACACATCACACGTGTGTCACCCACATCACACGTGTGTCACACACATCACACGTGTGTCACGTGTGTCACCCACATCACACGTGTGTCACACACATCACACGTGTGTCACCCACATCACACGTGTGTCACACACATCACACGTGTGTCACCCACATCACACGTGTGTCACACACATCACACGTGTTTCACGTGTGTCACCCACATCACACGTGTGTCACACACATCACACGTGTGTCACCCACATCACACGTGTGTCACACACATCACACGTGTTTCACGTGTGTCACCCACATCACACGTGTGTCACACACATCACACGTGTGTCACACACATCACACGTGTGTCACACACATCACACGTGTGGCACACACATCACACGTGTGTCACGTGTGTCACCCACATCACACGTGTGTCACACACATCACACGTGTGTCACCCACATCACACGTGTGTCACACACATCACACGTGTTTCACGTGTGTCACCCACATCACACGTGTGTCACACACATCACACGTGTGTCACACACATCACACGTGTGTCACACACATCACACGTGTGGCACACACATCACACGTGTGTCACACACATCACACGTGTGGCACCCACATCACACGTGTGGCACCCACATCACACGTGTGTCACACACATCACACGTGTGGCACCCACATCACACGTGTGTCACCCACATCACACGTGTGTCACCCACATCACACGTGTGTCACACACATCACACGTGTGTCACCCACATCACACGTGTGTCACCCACATCACACGTGTGTCACCCACATCACACGTGTGTCAAACACATCACACGTGTGTCACCCACATCACACGTGTGTCACACACATCACACGTGTGTCACACACATCACACGTGTGTCACATGTGTCACCCACATCACACGTGTGTCACACACATCACACGTGTGTCACCCACATCACACGTGTGTCACACACATCACACGTGTGGCACCCACATCACACGTGTGTCACCCACATCACACGTGTGTCACCCACATCACACGTGTGTCACACACATCACACGTGTGTCACCCACATCACACGTGTGTCACCCACATCACACGTGTGTCAAACACATCACACGTGTGTCACCCACATCACACGTGTGTCACACACATCACACGTGTGTCACACACATCACACGTGTGTCACATGTGTCACCCACATCACACGTGTGTCACACACATCACACGTGTGTCACATGTGTCACCCACATCACACGTGTGTCACACACATCACACGTGTGTCACCCACATCACACGTGTGTCACCCACATCACACGTGTGTCACACACATCACACGTGTGGCACCCACATCACACGTGTGTCACACACATCACACGTGTGTCATACACATCACACGTGTGTCACCCACATCACACGTGTGTCACACACATCACACGTATGTCACACACATCACACTTGTGTCACACACATCACACGTGTGTCACCCACATCACACGTGTGTCACACACATCACACGTGTGGCACCCACATCACACGTGTGTCACCCACATCACACGTGTGTCACACACATCACACGTGTGTCACCCACATCACACGTGTGTCACACACATCACACGTGTGTCACACACATCACACGTGTGTCACCCACATCTCACGTGTGTCACACACATCACACGTGTGTCACACACATCACACGTGTGTCACACACATCACACGTGTGGCACCCACATCACACTTGTGTCACCCACATCTCACGTGTGTCACACACATCACACGTGTGGCACCCACATCACACGTGTGTCACACACATCACACGTGTGTCACCCACATCACACGTGTGTCACACACATCACACGTGTGTCACACACATCACACGTGTGTCACCCACATCACACGTGTGTCACACCCATCACACGTGTGTCACACACATCACACGTGTGTCACACCCATCACACGTGTGTCACACACATCACACGTGTGTCACGTGTGTCACACAGATCACACGTGTGTCACGTGTGTCACACACATCACACGTGTGTCACACACATCACACGTGTGTCACGTGTGGCACCCACATCACACGTGTGTCACACACATCACACGTGTGTCACACACATCACACGTGTGTCACATTTGTCACCCATATAACACGTGTGTCACCCACATCACACGTGTGTCACACACATCACACGTGTGTCACACACATCACACGTGTGGCACCCACATCACACGTGTGTCACACACATCACACGTGTGTCACCCACATCACACGTGTGTCACCCACATCACACGTGTGTCACACACATCACACGTGTGGTACCCACATCACACGTGTGTCACCCACATCACACGTGTGTCACACACATCAAACGTGTGGCACCCACATCACACGTGTGTCACCCACATCACACGTGTGTCACACACATCACACGTGTGTCACATGTGTCACACACATCACACGTGTGTCACCCACATCACACGTGTGTCACCCACATCACACGTGTGTCACACACATCACACGTGTGTCACACACATCACACGTGTGTCACCCACGTCACACGTGTGTCACACACATCACACGTGTGTCACGTGTGTCACCCACATCACACGTGTGGCACCCACATCACAAGTGTGTCACACACATCACACGTGTGTCACACACATCACACGTGTGTCACACACATCACACGTGTGTCACCCACATCACACGTGTGTCACCCACATCACACGTGTGTCACACACATCACACGTGTGTCACACACATCACACGTGTGTCACGTGTGTCACACACATCACACGTGTGTCACACACATCACACGTGTGTCACACACATCACACGTGTGTCACCCATATCACACGTGTGTCACCCACATCACACATGTGTCACACACATCACACGTGTGTCACACACATCACACGTGTGTCACCCACGTCACACGTGTGTCACACACATCACACGTGTGGCACCCACATCACACGTGTGGCACACACATCACACGAGTGTCACCCACATCACACGTGTGTCACACACATCACACGTGTGTCACACACATCACACGTGTGGCACCCACATCACACGTGTGTCACACACATCACACGAGTGTCACCCACATCACACGTGTGTCACCCACGTCACACGTGTGTCACACACATCACACGTGTGTCACACACATCACACGTGTGTCACACACATCACACGTGTGTCACGTGTGTCACCCACATCACACGTGTGGCACCCACATCACACGTGTGTCACACACATCACACGTGTGTCACCCACATCACACGTGTGTCACCCACATCACACGTGTGTCACACACATCACACGTGTGTCACGTGTGTCACCCACATCACACGTGTGTCACCCACGTCACACGTGTGTCACACACATCACACGTGTGGCACCCACATCACACGTGTGTCACACACATCACACGTGTGGCACCCACATCACACGTGTGTCACACACATCACACGTGTGTCACGTGTGTCACCCACATCACACGTGTGTCACCCACATCACACGTGTGGCACCCACATCACACGTGTGTCACACACATCACACGTGTGTCACACACATCACACGTGTGTCACGTGTGTCACCCACATCACACGTGTGTCACGTGTGTCACCCACATCACACGTGTGTCACCCATATCACACGTGTGTTACCCACATCACACGTGTGTCACACACATCACACGTGTGTCACCCACGTCACACGTGTGTCACACACATCACACGTGTGGCACCGACATCACACGTGTGTCACACACATCACACGTGTGTCACACACATCACACGTGTGTCACCCACATCACACGTGTGTCACCCACGTCACACGTGTGTCACACACATCACACGTGTGTCACCCACATCACACGTGTGTCACACACATCACACGTGTGTCACCCACATCACACGTGTGTCACACACATCACACGTGTGTCACACACATCACACGTGTGGCACCCACATCACACGAGTGTCACACACATCACACGTGTGTCACGTGTGTCACACACATCACACGTGTGTCACACACATCACACGAGTGTCACACACATCACACGTGTGTCACCCACATCACACGTGTGGTACCCACATCACACGTGTGTCACACACATCACACGTGTGTCACCCACATCACACGTGTGTCACACACATCACACGTGTGTCACACACATCACACGTGTGTCACCCACATCACACGTGTGTCACCCACATCACACGTGTGTCACACACATCACACGTGTGTCACACACATCACACGTGTGTCACATGTGTCACCCACATCACACGTGTGTCACACACATCACACGTGTGTCACCCACATCACACGTGTGTCACACACATCACACGTGTGTCACCCACATCACACGTGTGTCACCCACATCACACGTGTGGCACCCACATCACACGTGTGTCACGTGTGTCACCCACATCACACGTGTGTCACACAGATCACACGTGTGTCACCCACATCACACGTGTGGCACCCACATCACACGTGTGTCACCCACATCACACGTGTGTCACACACATCACACGTGTGTCACCCACATCACACGTGTGTCACACACATCACACGTGTGTCACACACATCACACGTGTGTCACACACATCACACGAGTGTCACACACATCACACGTGTGTCACACACATCACACGTGTGTCACGTGTGTCACCCACATCACACGTGTGTCACCCACATCACACGTGTGTCACCCACATCACACGTGTGTCACACACATCACACGTGTTTCACACAAATCACACGTGTGTCACACACATCACACGTGTGTCACACACATCACACGTGTGTCACCCACATCACACGTGTGGCACCCACATCACACGTCTGTCACACACATCACACGTGTGGCACCCACATCACACGTGTGGCACCCACATCACACGTGTGTCACCCACATCACACGTGTGTCACACACATCACACGTGTGTCACCCACATCACACGTGTGTCACACACATCACAGGTGTGTCACACACATCACACGTGTGTCACACACATCACATGTGTGTCACCCACATCACACGTGTGTCACCCACATCACACGTGTGTCACCCACATCACACGTGTGTCACACACATCACACGTGTGTCACGTGTGTCACACACATCACACGTGTGTCACACACATCACACGTGTGTCACACACATCACACGTGTGTCACCCACATCACACGTCTGGCACCCACATCACACGTGTGTCACCCACATCACACGTGTGTCACCCACATCACACGTGTGTCACACACATCACACGTGTGTCACACACATCACACGTGTGGCACCCACATCACACGTGTGTCACACACATGACACGTGTGTCACACACATCACACGTGTGTCACCCACATCACACGTGTGTCACACACATCACACGTGTGGCACACACATCACACGTGTGGCACACACATCACACGTGTGGCACACACATCACACGTGTGTCACACACATGACACGTGTGTCACACACATCACACGTGTGTCACCCACATCACACGTGTGTCACACACATCACACGTGTGGCACACACATCACACGTGTGGCACACACATCACACGTGTGGCACACACATCACACGTGTGTCACGTGTGGCACCCACATCACACGTGTGTCACACACATCACACGTGTGTCACACACATCACACGTGTGCCACACATCACACGTGTATCACACACATCACACGTGTGTCACACACATAACACGTGTGTCACGTGTGGCACCCACATCACACGTGTGGCACCCACATCACACGTGTGTCACACACATCACACGTGTGTCACACACATCACACGTGTGTCACACACATCACACGTGTGTCACCCACATCACACGTGTGTCACCCACATCACACGTGTGTCACACACATCACACGTGTGTCACCCACATCACACGTGTGGCACACACATCACACGTGTGTCACACACATCACACGTGAGTCACACACATCACATGTGTGTCACACACATCACACGTGTTTCACACACATCACACGTGTGTCACCCACATCACACGTGTGTCACCCACATCACACGTGTATCACACACATCACACGTGTGTCACACACATCACACGTGTGTCACCCACATCACACGTGTGTCACGTGTGGCACCCACATCACACGTGTGTCACACACATCACACGTGTGTCACCCACATCACACGTTTGTCACACACATCACACGTGTGGCACCCACATCACACGTGTGGCACCCACATCACACGTGTGTCACACACATCTCACGTGTGTCACACACATCACACGTGTGGCAACCACATCACACGTGTGTCACACACATCACACGTGTGTCACACACATCACACGTGTGTCACACACATCACACGTGTGGCACCCACATCACACGTGTGGCACACACATCACACGTGTGTCACACACATCACACGTGTGTCACGTGTGTCACACAAATCACACGTGTGTCACACATATCACACGTGTGTCACACACATCACACGTGTGTCACCCACATCACACGTGTGTCACACACATCACACGTGTTTCACCCACATCACACGTGTGTCACACACATCACACGTGTGTCACCCACATCACACGTGTCTCACCCACATCACACGTGTGTCACACACATCACACGTGTGTCACACACATCACACGTGTGTCACACACATCACACGTGTGTCACGTGTGGCACCCACATCACACGTGTGTCACCCACATCACACGTGTGTCACACACATGACACGTGTGTCACCCACATCACACGTGTGTCACACACATCACACGTGTGGCACCCACATCACACGTGTGTCACACACATCACACGTGTGTCAGCCAAATCACACGTGTGTCAGCCACATCACACGTGTGTCACACACATCACACGTGTGTCACCCACATCACACGTGTGTCAGCCAAATCACACGTGTGTCAGCCACATCACACGTGTGTCACCCACATCACACGTGTGTCACACACATCACACGTGTGTCACGTGTGTCACACACATCACACGTGTGTCACACACATAACACGTGTGTCAGCCACATCACACGTGTGTCACACACATCACACGTGTGTCACGTGTGTCACCCACATCACACGTGTGTCACCCACATCACACGTGTGTCACACACATCACACGTGTGTCACCCACATCACACGTGTGTCACCCACATCACACGTGTATCACACACATCACACGTGTGTCACACACATCACACGTGTGTCACCCACATCACACGTGTGTCACGTGTGGCACCCACATCACACGTGTGTCACACACATCACACGTGTGTCACCCACATCACACGTGTGTCACACACATCACACGTGTGGCACCCACATCACACGTGTGTCACCCACATCACACGTGTGTCACACACATCACACGTGTGGCACACACATCACACGTGTGGCACACACATCACACGTGTGGCACACACATCACACGTGTGTCACGTGTGGCACCCACATCACACGTGTGTCACACACATCACACGTGTGTCACACACATCACACGTGTGTCACACACATCACACGTGTGCCACACATCACACGTGTGTCACACACATCACACGTGTGCCACACATCACACGTGTGTCACACACATCACACGTGTGTCACACACATCACACGTGTGTCACGTGTGGCACCCACATCACACGTGTGGCACCCACATCACACGTGTGTCACCCACATCACACGTGTGGCACCCACATCACACGTGTGGCACCCACATCACACGTGTGTCACCCACATCACACGTGTGTCACACACATCACATGTGTGTCACACACATCACACGTGTGTCACACACATCACACGTGTGTCACCCACATCACACGTGTATCACACACATCACACGTGTGTCACACACATCACACGTGTGTCACCCACATCACACGTGTGTCACGTGTGGCACCCACATCACACGTGTGTCACACACATCACACGTGTGTCACCCACATCACACGTTTGTCACACACATCACACGTGTGGCACCCACATCACACGTGTGGCACCCACATCACACGTGTGTCACACACATCTCACGTGTGTCACACACATCACACGTGTGGCAACCACATCACACGTGTGTCACACACATCACACGTGTGTCACACACATCACACGTGTGTCACACACATCACACGTGTGGCACCCACATCACACGTGTGGCACACACATCACACGTGTGTCACACACATCACACGTGTGTCACGTGTGTCACACACATCACACGTGTGTCACACACATCACACGTGTGTCACACACATCACACGTGTGTCACCCACATCACACGTGTGTCACACACATCACACGTGTGTCACCCACATCACACGTGTGTCACACACATCACACGTGTGTCACCCACATCACACGTGTCTCACCCACATCACACGTGTGTCACACACATCACACGTGTGTCACACACATCACACGTGTGGCACCCACATCACACGTGTGGCACCCACATCACACGTGTGTCACCCACATCACACGTGTGTCACCCACATCACACGTGTGTCACACACATGACACGTGTGTCACACACATCACACGTGTGTCACCCACATCACACGTGTGTCACACACATCACACGTGTGGCACACACATCACACGTGTGGCACACACATCACACGTGTGGCACCCACATCACACGTGTGTCACACACATCACACGTGTGTCACACACATCACACGTGTGTCACGTGTGGCACCCACATCACACGTGTGTCACCCACATCACACGTGTGTCACACACATGACACGTGTGTCACCCACATCACACGTGTGTCACACACATCACACGTGTGTCACCCACATCACACGTTTGTCACACACATCACACGTGTGTCAGCCAAATCACACGTGTGTCAGCCACATCACACGTGTGTCACACACATCACACGTGTGTCACCCACATCACACGTGTGTCAGCCAAATCACACGTGTGTCAGCCACATCACACGTGTGTCACCCACATCACACGTGTGTCACACACATCACACGTGTGTCACGTGTGTCACACACATCACACGTGTGTCACACACATAACACGTGTGTCAGCCACATCACACGTGTGTCACACACATCACACGTGTGTCACGTGTGTCACCCACATCACACGTGTGTCACCCACATCACACGTGTGTCACACACATCACACGTGTGGCACCCACATCACACGTGTGTCACCCACATCACACGTGTATCACACATATCACACGTGTGTCACACACATCACACGTGTGTCACCCACATCACACGTGTGTCACGTGTGGCACCCACATCACACGTGTGTCACACACATCACACGTGTGTCACCCACATCACACGTGTGTCACACACATCACACGTGTGGCACCCACATCACACGTGTGGCACCCACATCACACGTGTGTCACACACATCTCACGTGTGTCACACACATCACACGTGTGTCACCCACATCACACGTGTGTCACACACATCACACGTGTGTCACACACATCACACGTGTGTCACACACATCACACGTGTGGCACCCACATCACACGTGTGGCACACACATCACACGTGTGTCACACACATCACACGTGTGTCACGTGTGTCACACACATCACACGTGTGTCACACACATCACACGTGTGTCACCCACATCACACGTGTGTCACCCACATCACACGTGTGTCACACACATCACACGTGTGTCACCCACATCACACGTGTCTCACCCACATCACACGTGTGTCACACACATCACACGTGTGTCACACACATCACACGTGTGGCACCCACATCACACGTGTGTCACCCACATCACACGTGTGTCACCCACATCACACGTGTGTCACACACATCACACGTGTGTCACCCACATCACACGTGTGTCACACACATCACACGTGTGTCACACACATCACACGTGTGTCACGTGTGGCACCCACATCACACGTGTGTCACACACATCACACGTGTGTCACACACATCACACGTGTGCCACACATCACACGTGTGTCACACACATCACACGTGTGTCACGTGTGGCACCCACATCACACGTGTGTCACCCACATCACACGTGTGTCACACACATGACACGTGTGTCACCCACATCACACGTGTGTCACACACATCACACGTGTGTCACCCACATCACACGTGTGTCACACACATCACACGTGTGTCAGCCAAATCACACGTGTGTCAGCCACATCACACGTGTGTCACACACATCACACGTGTGTCAGCCACATCACACGTGTGTCACCCACATCACACGTGTGGCAGCCACATCACACGTGTGTCACCCACATCACACGTGTGTCACACACATCACACGTGTGTCACGTGTGTCACACACATCACACGTGTGTCACACACATAACTCGTGTGTCAGCCACATCACACGTGTGTCACACACATCACACGTGTGTCACGTGTGTCACCCACATCACACGTGTGTCACCCACATCACACGTGTGTCACCCACATCACACGTGTGTCACACACATCACACGTGTGTCACCCACATCACACGTGTGTCACACACATCACACGTGTGTCACACCAATCACACGTGTGGCACACACATCACACGTGTGGCACACACATCACACGTGTGTCACGTGTGTCACCCACATCACACGTGTGTCACCCACATCACACGTGTGTCACACACATCACACGTGTGTCACCCACATCACACGTGTGTCACGTGTGTCACACATATCACACGTGTGTCACCCACATCACACGTGTGTCACACACATCACACGTGTGTCACCCACATCACACGTGTGTCACGTGTGTCACACACATCACACGTGTGTCACCCACATCACACGTGTGTCACACACATCACACGTGTGTCACACACATCACACGTGTGTCACACCAATCACACGTGTGTCACCCACATCACACGTGTGGCACCCACATCACACGTGTGTCACACACATCACACGTGTGTCACGTGTGTGACACACATCACACGTGTGGCACCCACATCACACGTGTGTCACACACATCACACGTGTGTCACACACATCACACGTGTGTCACACACATCACACGTGTGGCACACACATCACACGTGTGTCACCCACATCACACGTGTGTCACACACATCACACGTGTGGCACCCACATCACACGTGTGTCACCCACATCACACGTGTGTCACACACATGACACGTGTGTCACACACATGACACGTGTGTCACACACATGACACGTGTGTCACACACATCACACGTGTGTCACCCACATCACACGTGTCTCACACACATCACACGTGTGTCACACACATCACACGTGTATCACACAGATCACACGTGTGGCACCCACATCACACGTGTGTCACACACATCACACGTGTGTCACACACATCACACGTGTGTCACGTGTGGCACCCACATCACACGTGTGTCACCCACATCACACGTGTGTCACCCACATCACACGTGTGTCACCAACATCACACGTGTGTCACACACATCACACGTGTGTCACTCACATCACACGTGTGTCACCCACATCACACGTGTGTCACCCACATCACACGTGTGGCACACACATCACACGTGTGTCACCCACATCACACGTGTGTCACCCACATCACACGTGTGTCACACACATCACACGTGTGTCACCCACATCACACGTGTGTCACACACATCACACGTGTGTCACACACATCACACGTGTGTCACACACATCACATGTGTGTCACACACATCACACGTGTGTCACCCACATCACACGTGTGTCACACACATCACACGTGTGTCACGTGTGTCACCCACATCACACGTGTGTCACCCACATCACACGTGTGTCACTTGTGTCACACCAATCACACGTGTGTCACCCACATCACACTTGTGTCACACACATCACACGTGTGTCACACACATCACACGTGTGTCACCCACATCACACGTGTGTCACACACATCACACGTGTGTCACACACATCACACGTGTGTCACGTGTGTCACACACATCACACGTGTGTCACACACATCACACGTGTGGCACCCACATCACACGTGTGGCACCCACATCACACGTGTATCACATGTGTCACCCACATCACACGTGTGTCACCCACATCACACCTGTGTCACACACATCACACGTGTGTCACCCACATCACACGTGTGTCACACACATCACACGTGTGTCACCCACATCACACGTGTGTCACACACATCACACGTGTGTCACCCACATCACACATGTGGCACCCACATCACACGTGTGTCACACACATCACACGTGTGTCACGTGTGTCACCCACATCACACATGTGTCACCCACATCACACGTGTGTCACACACATCACACGTGTGTCACCCACATCACACGTGTGTCACCCACATCACACGTGTGTCACACACATCACACGTGTGGTACCCACATCACACGTGTGTCACACACATCACACGTGTGGTACCCACATCACACGTGTGTCACACACATCACACGTGTGTCACACACATCACACGTGTGTCACACACATCACACGTGTGGCACCCACATCACACGTGTGTCACACACATCACACGTGTGTCACACACATCACACGTGTGTCACCCACATCACACGTGTGTCACCCACATCACACGTGTGTCACACACATCACACGTGTGTCACCCACATCACACGTGTGTCACACACATCACACGTGTGTCACACACATCACACGTGTGTCACGTGTGTCACCCACATCACACGTGTGTCACCCACATCACACCTGTGTCACACACATCACACGTGTGGCACCCACATCACACGTGTGTCACCCACATCACACGTGTGTCACACACATCACACGTGTGTCACCCACATCACACGTGTGGCACCCACATCACACGTGTGTCACACACATCACACGTGTGTCACACACATCACACGTGTGTCACACACATCACACGTGTGTCACGTGTGTCACCCATATCACACGTGTGTCACACACATCACACGTGTGTCACACACATCACACGTGTGTAACCCACATCACACGTGTGTCACACACATCACACGTGTGTCACACACATCACACGTGTGTCACCCACATCACACGTCTGTCACACACATCACAGGTGTCACACACATCACACGTGTATCACACACATCACAGGTGTGTCACACACATCACACGTGTGTCACACACATCACACGTGTGTCACACACATCACACGTGTGACACCCACATCACACGTGTGTCACACACATCACACGTGTGTCACCCACATCACACGTGTGTCACCCACATCACACGTGTGTCACCCACATCTCACGTGTGCCACACACATCACACGTGTGTCACACACATCACACGTGTGTCACACACATCACACGTGTATCACATGTGTCACCCCCATCACACGTGTGTCACCCACATCACACGTGTGTCACACACATCACACGTGTGTCACACACATCACACGTGTGTCACCCACATCACACGTGTGTCACGTGTGTCACACACATCACACGTGTGTCACACACATCACACGTGTGTCACACACATCACACGTGTGTCACCCACATCACACGTGTGTCACACACATCACACGTGTGTCACCCACATCACACGTGTGGCACCCACATCACACGTGTGTCACACACATCACACGTGTGTCACGCACATCTCACGTGTGCCACACACATCACACGTGTGTCACACACATCACACGTGTGTCACACACATCACACGTGTATCACATGTGTCACCCACATCACACGTGTGTCACCCACATCACACGTGTGTCACACACATCACACGTGTGTCACACACATCACACGTGTGTCACCCACATCACACGTGTGTCACACACATCACACGTGTGTCACCCACATCACACGTGTGTCACCCACATCACACGTGTGTCACACACATCACACGTGTGTCACCCACATCACACGTGTGTCACCCACATCACACGAGTGTCACACACATCACACGTGTGTCACACACATCACACGTGTGTCACCCACATCACACGTGTGGCACCCACATCACACGTTTGTCACACACATCACACGTGTGTCACACACATCACACGTGTGTCACACACATCACACGTGTGTCAGCCACATCACACGTGTGTCACACACATCACACGTGTGTCACACACATCACACGAGTGTCACACACATCACACGTGTGTCACACACATCACACGTGTGTCACCCACATCACACGTGTGTCACACACATCACACGTGTGTCACACACATCACACGTGTGTCACACACATCACACGTGTGTCACCCACATCACACGTGTGTCACACACATCACACGTGTGTCACACACATCACACGTGTGTCACACACATCACACGTGTGTCACCCACATCACACGTGTGGCACCCACATCACACGTGTGTCACACACATCACACGTGTGTCACACACATCACACGTGTGTCACCCACATCACACGTGTGGCACCCACATCACACGTGTGTCACGTGTGTCACCCACATCACACGTGTGTCACACACATCACACGTGTGGCACCCACATCACACGTGTGTCACCCACATCACACGTGTTTCACGTGTGTTACCCACATCACACGTGTGTCACCCACATCACACGTGTGTCACACACATCACACGTGTGTCACACACATCACACGTGTGTCACCCACATCACACGTGTGTCACACACATCACACGTGTGTCACATGTGTCACACACATCACACCTGTGTCACCCACATCACACGTGTGTCACACACATCACACGTGTGTCACACACATCACACGTGTGTCACACACATCACATGTGTATCACCCACATCACACGTGTGTCACACACATCACACGTGTGTCACACACATCACACGTGTGTCACACACATCACACGTGTGTCACCCACATCACACGTGTGTCACACACATCACACGTGTGTCACACACATCACACGTGTGTCACACACATCACACGTGTGTCACCCACATCTCACCTGTGTCACACACATCACACGTGTGTCACACACATCACACGTGTGTCACACACATCACACGTGTGTCACACACATCACACGTGTGTCACATGTGTCACACACATCACACCTGTGTCACCCACATCACACGTGTGTCACACACATCACACGTGTGTCACACACATCACACGTGTGTCACACACATCACATGTGTATCACCCACATCACACGTGTGTCACACACATCACACGTGTGTCACACACATCACACGTGTGTCACCCACATCACACGTGTGTCACACACATCACACGTGTGTCACAAACATCACACGTGTGTCACCCACATCTCACCTGTGTCACACCCATCACACGTGTGTCACCCACATCACACGTGTGGCACCCACATCACACGTGTGGCACCCACATCACACGTGTGTCACGTGTGTCACCCACATCACACGTGTGTCACACACATCACACGTGTGGCACCCACATCACACGTGTGTCACCCACATCACACGTGTTTCACGTGTGTTACCCACATCACACGTGTGTCACCCACATCACACGTGTGTCACACACATCACACGTGTGTCACCCACATCACACGTGTGTCACCCACATCACACGTGTGTCACACACATCACACGTGTGTCACACACATCACACGTGTGTCACACACATCACACGTGTGTCACCCACATCACACGTGTGTCACCCACATCACACGTGTGTCACACACATCACACGTGTGTCACCCACATCACACGTGTGTCACACACATCACACGTGTGTCACCCACATCACACGTGTGGCACCCACATCACACGTGTGTCACACACATCACACGTGTGTCACACACATCACACGTGTGTCACACACATCACATGTGTGTCACCCACATCACACGTGTGTCACCCACATCACACGTGTGTCACACACATCACACGTGTGGCACCCACATCACACGTGTGTCACCCACATCACACGTGTGTCACACACATCACACGTGTGTCACACACATCACACGTGTGTCACACACATCACACGTGTGTCACGTGTGTCACCCACATCACACGTGTGGCACCCACATCACACGTGTGTCACACACATCACACGTGTGTCACACACATCACACGTGTGTCACGTGTGTCACACACATCACACGTGTGTCACACACATCACACGTGTGTCACCCATATCACACGTGTGTCACCCACATCACACGTGTGTCACACACATCACACGTGTGTCACACACATCACACGTGTGTCACCCACGTCACACGTGTGTCACACACATCACACGTGTGGCACCCACATCACACGTGTGTCACACACATCACACGTGTGTCACACACATCACACGTGTGTCACACACATCACACGTGTGTCACCCACATCACACGTGTGTCACCCACATCACACGAGTGTCACACACATCACACGTGTGTCACCCACATCACACGTGTGTCACCCACATCACACGTGTGTCACACACATCACACGTGTGTCACACACATCACACGTGTGTCACCCACATCACACGTGTGTCACACACATCACACGAGTGTCACCCACATCACCCGTGTGTCACACACATCACACGTGTGTCACCCACATCACACGTGTGTCACACACATCACGCGTGTGTCACACACATCACACGTGTGTCACCCACATCACACGTGTGTCACCCACATCACACGAGTGTCACACACATCACACGTGTGTCACCCACATCACACCTGTGTCACCCACATCACACGTGTGTCACACACATCACACGTGTGTCACACACATCACACGTGTGTCACACACATCACACGTGTGTCACATGTGTCACCCACATCACACGTGTGTCACACACATCACACGTGTGTCACACACATCACACGTGTGTCACACACATCACACGTGTGTCACACCCATCACACGTGTGTCACACACATCACACGTGTGTCACCCACATCACACGGGTGGTACCCACATCACACGTGTGTCACCCACATCACACGTGTGTCACCCACGTCACACGTGTGTCACCCACATCACACGTGTGTCACACACATCACACGTGTGTCACACACATCACACGTGTGTCACCCACATCACACGTGTGTCACACACATCACACGTGTGTCACGTGTGTCACCCACATCACACGTGTGTCACCCACATCACACGTGTGTCACACACATCACACGTGTGTCACACACATCACACGTGTGTCATCCATATCACACGTGTGTCACACACATCACACGTGTGTCACCCACATCACACGTGTGTCACACACATCACACGTGTGTCACCCACATCACACGTGTGTCACCCACATCACACGTGTGTCACACACATCACACGTGTGTCACGTGTGTCACCCACATCACACGTGTGGCACCCACATCACACGTGTGTCACACACATCACACGTGTGTCACCCATATCACACGTGTGTCACCCACATCACACGTGTGTCACCCACATCACACGTGTGTCACACACATCACACGTGTGTCACGTGTGTCACCCACATCACACGTGTGTCACACACATCACACGAGTGTCACACACATCACACGTGTGTCACCCACATCACACGTGTGTCACCCACATCACACATGTGTCACACACATCACGCGTGTGTCACACACATCACACGTGTGTCACCCACATCACACGTGTGTCACCCACATCACACGAGTGTCACACACATCACACGTGTGTCACACACATCACACGTGTGTCACACACATCACACGTGTGTCACACACATCACACGTGTGTCACACACATCACATGTGTGTCACCCACATCACACGTGTGTCACACACATCACACGTGTGTCACACACATCACACGTGTGTCACCCACATCACACGGGTGGTACCCACATCACACGTGTGTCACACACATCACACGTGTGTCACACACATCACACGTGTGTCACATGTGTCACCCACATCACACGTGTGTCACACACATCACACGTGTGGCACCCACATCACACGTGTGTCACACACATCACACGTGTGTCACACACATCACACGTGTGTCACATGTGTCACCCACATCACACGTGTGTCACACACATCACACGTGTGTCACCCACATCACACGTGTGTCACACACATCACACGTGTGTCACCCACATCACACGTGTGTCACCCACATCACACGTGTGGCACCCACATCACACGTGTGTCACACACATCACACGTGTGGCACCCACATCACACGTGTGTCACGTGTGTCACACACATCACACGTGTTTCACACACATCACACGTGTGTCACCCACATCACACGAGTGTCACCCACATCACACGTGTGTCACACACATCACCCGTGTGTCACACACATCACACGTGTGTCACCCACATCACACGTGTATCACACACATCACACGTGTGTCACCCACATCACACGTGTGTCACACACATCACACGTGTGTCACCCACATCACACGTGTGTCACACACATCACACGTGTGTCACGTGTGTCACCCACATCACACGTGTGTCACCAACATCACAGGTGTGTCACACACATCACACGTGTGTCACCCACATCACACATGTGTCACACACATCACACGTGTGTCACACACATCACACGTGTGTCACACACATCACACGTGTGTCACACACATCACACGTGTGGCACACACATCACACGTGTGGCACCCACATCACACGTGTGTCACACACATCACACGTGTGTCACACACATCACACGAGTGTCACACACATCACACGTGTGTCACCCACATCACACGTGTGTCACACACATCACACGTGTGTCACACACATCACACGTGTGTCACACACATCACACGTGTGGCACCCACATCACACGTGTGTCACCCACATCACACGTGTGTCACACACATCACACGTGTGTCACACACATCACACGTGTGTCACACACATCACACGTGTGTCACACACATCACACGTGTGTCGCACACATCACACGTGTGTCACGTGTGTCACACACATCACACGTGTGTCACACACATCACACGTGTGGCACCCACATCACACGTGTGTCACCCACATTACACGTGTGGCACCCACATCACACGTGTGTCACCCACATCACACGTGTGTCACCCACATCACACGTGTGTCACACACATCACACGTGTGTCACCCACATCACACGTGTGTCACCCACATCACACGTGTGTCAAACACATCACACGTGTGTCACCCACATCACACGTGTGTCACCCACATCACACGTGTGTCACACACATCACACGTGTGTCACACCCATCACACGTGTGTCACACACATCACACGTGTGTCACATGTGTCACACACATCACACGTGTGTCACCCACATCACACGTGTGTCACCCACATCACACGTGTGTCACACACATCACACGTGTGGCACCCACATCACACGTGTGTCACCCACATCACACGTGTGTCACACACATCACACGTGTGGCACCCACATCACACGTGTGTCACCCACATCACACGTGTGTCACACACATCACACGTGTGTCACACACATCACACGTGTGTCACACACATCACACGTGTGTCACGTGTGTCACACACATCACACGTGTGTCACCCACATCACACGTGTGTCACACACATCACACGTGTGTCACACACATCACACGTGTGTCACCCATATCACACGTGTGTCACACACATCACACGTGTGTCACACACATCACACGTGTGTCACGTGTGTCACACACATCACACGTGTGTCACACACATCACACGCGTGTCACACACATCACACGTGTGGCACCCATATCACACGTGTGTCACCCAACTCACACGTGTGTCACACACATCACACGTGTGTCACACACATCACACGTGTGTCACCCACATCACACGTGTGTCACCCACATCACACGTGTGTCACACACATCACACGTGTGTCACACACATCACACGTGTGTCACGTGTGTCACCCACATCACACGTGTGTCACCCACATCACACGTGTGTCACACACATCACACGTGTGTCACCCACATCACACGTGTGTCACCCACATCACACGTGTGTCACACACATCACACGTGTGTCACCCACATCACACGTGTGTCACATGTGTCACACACATCACACGTGTGTCACACACATCACACGTGTGTCACCCACGTCACACGTGTGTCACACACATCACACGTGTGGCACCCACATCACACGTGTGTCACACACATCACACGTGTGTCACCCACATCACACGTGTGGCACCCACATCACACGTGTGTCACGTGTGTCACCCACATCACACGTGTGTCACACACATCACACGTGTGTCACCCACATCACACGTGTGTCACACACAACACACGTGTGGCACCCACATCACACGTGTGTCACCCACATCACACGTGTTTCACGTGTGTTACCCACATCACACGTGTGTCACCCACATCACACGTGTGTCACCCACATCACACGTGTGTCACACACATCACACGTGTGTCACACACATCACACGTGTGTCACCCACATCACACGTGTGTCACACACATCACACGTGTGTCACCCACATCACACGTGTGTCACCCACATCACACGTGTGTCACACACATCACACGTGTGTCACCCACATCACACGTGTGTCACACACATCACACGTGTGTCACCCACATCACACGTGTGGCACCCACATCACACGTGTGTCACACACATCACACGTGTGTCACACACATCACACGTGTGTCACACACATCACACGTGTGTCACACACATCACATGTGTGTCACCCACATCACACGTGTGTCACCCACATCACACGTGTGGCACCCACATCACACGTGTGTCACACACATCACACGTGTGGCACCCACATCACACGTGTGTCACCCACATCACACGTGTGTCACACACATCACACGTGTGTCACACACATCACACGTGTGTCACACACATCACACGTGTGTCACGTGTGTCACCCACATCACACGTGTGGCACCCACATCACACGTGTGTCACACACATCACACGTGTGTCACACACATCACACGTGTGTCACGTGTGTCACACACATCACACGTGTGTCACACACATCACACGTGTGTCACCCATATCACACGTGTGTCACCCACATCACACGTGTGTCACACACATCACACGTGTGTCACACACATCACACGTGTGTCACC
The DNA here is from genome assembly GCA_022605955.1 of Rallus limicola. Classification (NCBI taxonomy): domain Eukaryota; kingdom Metazoa; phylum Chordata; class Aves; order Gruiformes; family Rallidae; genus Rallus; species Rallus limicola. The sequence goes on along the minus strand of JAKCOZ010000053.1, from coordinate 688,705 downwards.
CACGTCACACGTGTGTCACACACATCACACGTGTGGCACCCACATCACACGTGTGTCACACACATCACACGTGTGTCACACACATCACACGTGTGTCACCCACATCACACGTGTGTCACCCACGTCACACGTGTGTCACACACATCACACGTGTGTCACACACATCACACGTGTGTCACCCACATCACACGTGTGTCACCCACATCACACGTGTGTCACCCACATCACACGTGTGTCACGTGTGTCACCCACATCACACGTGTGGCACCCACATCACACGTGTGTCACACACATCACACGTGTGTCACCCACATCACACGTGTGTCACCCACATCACACGTGTGTCACCCACATCACACGTGTGTCACGTGTGTCACCCACATCACACGTGTGTCACACACATCACACGAGTGTCACCCACATCACCCGTGTGTCACACACATCACACGTGTGTCACCCACATCACACGTGTGTCACACACATCACACGTGTGTCACACACATCACACGTGTGTCACCCACATCACACCTGTGTCACCCACATCACACGTGTGTCACACACATCACACGTGTGTCACACACATCACACGTGTGTCACACACATCACACGTGTGTCACATGTGTCACCCACATCACACGTGTGTCACACACATCACACGTGTGTCACACACATCACACGTGTGTCACACACATCACACGTGTGTCACACCCATCACACGTGTGTCACACACATCACACGTGTGTCACCCACATCACACGGGTGGTACCCACATCACACGTGTGTCACCCACGTCACACGTGTGTCACCCACGTCACACGTGTGTCACCCACATCACACGTGTGTCACACACATCACACGTGTGTCACACACATCACACGTGTGTCACCCACATCACACGTGTGTCACACACATCACACGTGTGTCACGTGTGTCACCCACATCACACGTGTGTCACCCACATCACACGTGTGTCACACACATCACACGTGTGTCATCCATATCACACGTGTGTCACACACATCACACGTGTGTCACCCACATCACACGTGTGTCACACACATCACACGTGTGTCACCCACATCACACGTGTGTCACCCACATCACACGTGTGTCACACACATCACACGTGTGTCATCCATATCACACGTGTGTCACACACATCACACGTGTGTCACCCACATCACACGTGTGTCACACACATCACACGTGTGTCACCCACATCACACGTGTGTCACCCACATCACACGTGTGTCACACACATCACACGTGTGTCACGTGTGTCACCCACATCACACGTGTGGCACCCACATCACACGTGTGTCACACACATCACACGTGTGTCACCCATATCACACGTGTGTCACCCACATCACACGTGTGTCACCCACATCACACGTGTGTCACACACATCACACGTGTGTCACGTGTGTCACCCACATCACACGTGTGTCACACACATCACACGAGTGTCACCCACATCACACGTGTGTCACCCACATCACACATGTGTCACACACATCACGCGTGTGTCACACACATCACACGTGTGTCACCCACATCACACGTGTGTCACCCACATCACACGAGTGTCACACACATCACACGTGTGTCACCCACATCACACCTGTGTCACACACATCACACGTGTGTCACACACATCACACGTGTGTCACACACATCACACGTGTGTCACACACATCACACGTGTGTCACACACATCACATGTGTGTCACCCACATCACACGTGTGTCACACACATCACACGTGTGTCACACACATCACACGTGTGTCACCCACATCACACGGGTGGTACCCACATCACACGTGTGTCACACACATCACACGTGTGTCACACACATCACACGTGTGTCACATGTGTCACCCACATCACACGTGTGTCACACACATCACACGTGTGGCACCCACATCACACGTGTGTCACACACATCACACGTGTGTCACACACATCACACGTGTGTCACATGTGTCACCCACATCACACGTGTGTCACACACATCACACGTGTGTCACCCACATCACACGTGTGTCACACACATCACACGTGTGTCACCCACATCACACGTGTGTCACCCACATCACACGTGTGGCACCCACATCACACGTGTGTCACACACATCACACGTGTGGCACCCACATCACACGTGTGTCACGTGTGTCACACACATCACACGTGTTTCACACACATCACACGTGTGTCACCCACATCACACGAGTGTCACCCACATCACACGTGTGTCACACACATCACCCGTGTGTCACACACATCACACGTGTGTCACCCACATCACACGTGTATCACACACATCACACGTGTGTCACATACATCACACGTGTGTCACCCACATCACACGTGTGTCACACACATCACACGTGTGTCACGTGTGTCACCCACATCACACGTGTGTCACCAACATCACAGGTGTGTCACACACATCACACGTGTGTCACCCACATCACACATGTGTCACACACATCACACGTGTGTCACACACATCACACGTGTGTCACACACATCACACGTGTGTCACACACATCACACGTGTGGCACACACATCACACGTGTGGCACCCACATCACACGTGTGTCACACACATCACACGTGTGTCACACACATCACACGAGTGTCACACACATCACACGTGTGTCACCCACATCACACGTGTGTCACACACATCACACGTGTGTCACACACATCACACGTGTGTCACACACATCACACGTGTGGCACCCACATCACACGTGTGTCACCCACATCACACGTGTGTCACACACATCACACGTGTGTCACACACATCACACGTGTGTCACACACATCACACGTGTGTCACACACATCACACGTGTGTCGCACACATCACACGTGTGTCACGTGTGTCACACACATCACACGTGTGTCACACACATCACACGTGTGGCACCCACATCACACGTGTGTCACCCACATTACACGTGTGGCACCCACATCACACGTGTGTCACCCACATCACACGTGTGTCACCCACATCACACGTGTGTCACACACATCACACGTGTGTCACCCACATCACACGTGTGTCACCCACATCACACGTGTGTCAAACACATCACACGTGTGTCACCCACATCACACGTGTGTCACCCACATCACACGTGTGTCACCCCCATCACACGTGTGTCACACCCATCACACGTGTGTCACACACATCACACGTGTGTCACATGTGTCACACACATCACACGTGTGTCACCCACATCACACGTGTGTCACCCACATCACACGTGTGTCACACACATCACACGTGTGGCACCCACATCACACGTGTGTCACCCACATCACACGTGTGTCACACACATCACACGTGTGGCACCCACATCACACGTGTGTCACCCACATCACACGTGTGTCACACACATCACACGTGTGTCACACACATCACACGTGTGTCACACACATCACACGTGTGTCACGTGTGTCACACACATCACACGTGTGTCACCCACATCACACGTGTGTCACACACATCACACGTGTGTCACACACATCACACGTGTGTCACCCATATCACACGTGTGTCACACACATCACACGTGTGTCACACACATCACACGTGTGTCACGTGTGTCACACACATCACACGTGTGTCACACACATCACACGCGTGTCACACACATCACACGTGTGGCACCCATATCACACGTGTGTCACCCAACTCACACGTGTGTCACACACATCACACGTGTGTCACACACATCACACGTGTGGCACCCACATCACACGTGTGTCACCCACATCACACGTGTGTCACACACATCACACGTGTGTCACACACATCACACGTGTGTCACGTGTGTCACCCACATCACACGTGTGTCACCCACATCACACGTGTGTCACACACATCACACGTGTGTCACCCACATCACACGTGTGTCACCCACATCACACGTGTGTCACACACATCACACGTGTGTCACCCACATCACACGTGTGTCACATGTGTCACACACATCACACGTGTGTCACACACATCACACGTGTGTCACCCACGTCACACGTGTGTCACACACATCACACGTGTGGCACCCACATCACACGTGTGTCACACACATCACACGTGTGTCACCCACATCACACGTGTGGCACCCACATCACACGTGTGTCACGTGTGTCACCCACATCACACGTGTGTCACACACAACACACGTGTGGCACCCACATCACACGTGTGTCACCCACATCACACGTGTTTCACGTGTGTTACCCACATCACACGTGTGTCACCCACATCACACGTGTGTCACCCACATCACACGTGTGTCACACACATCACACGTGTGTCACACACATCACACGTGTGTCACCCACATCACACGTGTGTCACACACATCACACGTGTGTCACCCACATCACACGTGTGTCACCCACATCACACGTGTGTCACACACATCACACGTGTGTCACCCACATCACACGTGTGTCACACACATCACACGTGTGTCACCCACATCACACGTGTGGCACCCACATCACACGTGTGTCACACACATCACACGTGTGTCACACACATCACACGTGTGTCACACACATCACACGTGTGTCACACACATCACATGTGTGTCACCCACATCACACGTGTGTCACCCACATCACACGTGTGGCACCCACATCACACGTGTGTCACACACATCACACGTGTGGCACCCACATCACACGTGTGTCACCCACATCACACGTGTGTCACACACATCACACGTGTGTCACACACATCACACGTGTGTCACACACATCACACGTGTGTCACGTGTGTCACCCACATCACACGTGTGGCACCCACATCACACGTGTGTCACACACATCACACGTGTGTCACACACATCACACGTGTGTCACGTGTGTCACACACATCACACGTGTGTCACACACATCACACGTGTGTCACCCATATCACACGTGTGTCACCCACATCACACGTGTGTCACACACATCACACGTGTGTCACACACATCACACGTGTGTCACCCACGTCACACGTGTGTCACACACATCACACGTGTGGCACCCACATCACACGTGTGTCACACACATCACACGTGTGTCACACACATCACACGTGTGTCACCCACATCACACGTGTGTCACCCAGGTCACACGTGTGTCACACACATCACACGTGTGTCACACACATCACACGTGTGTCACCCACATCACACGTGTGTCACCCACATCACACGTGTGTCACCCACATCACACGTGTGTCACACACATCACACGTGTGTCACACACATCACACGTGTGTCACACACATCACACGTGTGTCACGTGTGTCACCCACATCACACGTGTGGCACCCACATCACACGTGTGTCACACACATCACACGTGTGTCACACACATCACACGTGTGTCACGTGTGTCACACACATCACACGTGTGTCACACACATCACACGTGTGTCACCCATATCACACGTGTGTCACCCACATCACACGTGTGTCACACACATCACACGTGTGTCACACACATCACACGTGTGTCACCCACGTCACACGTGTGTCACACACATCACACGTGTGGCACCCACATCACACGTGTGTCACACACATCACACGTGTGTCACACACATCACACGTGTGTCACCCACATCACACGTGTGTCACCCAGGTCACACGTGTGTCACACACATCACACGTGTGTCACACACATCACACGTGTGTCACCCACATCACACGTGTGTCACCCACATCACACGTGTGTCACCCACATCACACGTGTGTCACGTGTGTCACCCACATCACACGTGTGGCACCCACATCACACGTGTGTCACACACATCACACGTGTGTCACCCACATCACACGTGTGTCACCCACATCACACGTGTGTCACCCACATCACACGTGTGTCACACACATCACACGTGTGTCACGTGTGTCACCCACATCACACGTGTGTCACACACATCACACGAGTGTCACCCACATCACACGTGTGTCACACACATCACACGTGTGTCACCCACATCACACGTGTGTCACACACATCACACGTGTGCACACACATCACACGTGTGTCACCCACATCACACCTGTGTCACCCACATCACACGTGTGTCACACACATCACACGTGTGTCACACACATCACACGTGTGTCACACACATCACACGTGTGTCACATGTGTCACCCACATCACACGTGTGTCACACACATCACACGTGTGTCACACACATCACACGTGTGTCACACACATCACACGTGTGTCACACCCATCACACGTGTGTCACACACATCACACGTGTGTCACCCACATCACACGGGTGGTACCCACATCACACGTGTGTCACCCACGTCACACGTGTGTCACCCACGTCACACGTGTGTCACCCACATCACACGTGTGTCACACACATCACACGTGTGTCACACACATCACACGTGTGTCACCCACATCACACGTGTGTCACACACATCACACGTGTGTCACGTGTGTCACCCACATCACACGTGTGTCACACACATCACACGTGTGTCATCCATATCACACGTGTGTCACACACATCACACGTGTGTCACCCACATCACACGTGTGTCACACACATCACACGTGTGTCACCCACATCACACGTGTGTCACCCACATCACACGTGTGTCACACACATCACACGTGTGTCACGTGTGTCACCCACATCACACGTGTGGCACCCACATCACACGTGTGTCACACACATCACACGTGTGTCACCCATATCACACGTGTGTCACCCACATCACACGTGTGTCACCCACATCACACGTGTGTCACACACATCACACGTGTGTCACGTGTGTCACCCACATCACACGTGTGTCACACACATCACACGAGTGTCACCCACATCACACGTGTGTCACCCACATCACACATGTGTCACACACATCACACGTGTGTCACACACATCACACGTGTGTCACCCACATCACACGTGTGTCACCCACATCACACGAGTGTCACACACATCACACGTGTGTCACCCACATCACACCTGTGTCACACACATCACACGTGTGTCACACACATCACACGTGTGTCACACACATCACACGTGTGTCACACACATCACACGTGTGTCACACACATCACATGTGTGTCACCCACATCACACGTGTGTCACACACATCACACGTGTGTCACACACATCACACGTGTGTCACCCACATCACACGGGTGGTACCCACATCACACGTGTGTCACACACATCACACGTGTGTCACACACATCACACGTGTGTCACATGTGTCACCCACATCACACGTGTGTCACACACATCACACGTGTGGCACCCACATCACACGTGTGTCACACACATCACACGTGTGTCACACACATCACACGTGTGTCACATGTGTCACCCACATCACACGTGTGTCACACACATCACACGTGTGTCACCCACATCACACGTGTGTCACACACATCACACGTGTGTCACACACATCACACGTGTGTCACACACATCACACGTGTGGCACACACATCACACGTGTGTCACACACATCACACGTGTGGCACCCACATCACACGTGTGTCACGTGTGTCACACACATCACACGTGTTTCACACACATCACACGTGTGTCACCCACATCACACGAGTGTCACCCACATCACACGTGTGTCACACACATCACCCGTGTGTCACACACATCACACGTGTGTCACCCACATCACACGTGTATCACACACATCACACGTGTGTCACATACATCACACGTGTGTCACCCACATCACACGTGTGTCACACACATCACACGTGTGTCACGTGTGTCACCCACATCACACGTGTGTCACCAACATCACAGGTGTGTCACACACATCACACGTGTGTCACCCACATCACACATGTGTCACACACATCACACGTGTGTCACACACATCACACGTGTGTCACACACATCACACGTGTGGCACCCACATCACACGTGTGTCACACACATCACACGTGTGTCACACACATCACACGTGTGGCACACACATCACACGTGTGGCACCCACATCACACGTGTGTCACACACATCACACGTGTGTCACACACATCACACGTGTGTCACACACATCACACGAGTGTCACACACATCACACGTGTGTCACACACATCACACGTGTTTCACGTGTGTCACCCACATCACACGTGTGTCACACACATCACACGTGTGTCACACACATCACACGTGTGTCACACACATCACACGTGTGGCACCCACATCACACGTGTGTCACCCACATCACACGTGTGTCACACACATCACACGTGTGTCACACACATCACACGTGTGTCACACACATCACACGAGTGTCACACACATCACACGTGTGTCACACACATCACACGTGTTTCACGTGTGTCACCCACATCACACGTGTGTCACACACATCACACGTGTGGCACACACATCACACGTGTGTCACACACATCACACGTGTGGCACCCACATCACACGTGTGTCACCCACATCACACGTGTGTCGCACACATCACACGTGTGTCACGTGTGTCACACACATCACACGTGTGTCACACACATCACACGTGTGGCACCCACATCACACGTGTGTCACCCACATTACACGTGTGGCACCCACATCACACGTGTGTCACCCACATCACACGTGTGTCACCCACATCACACGTGTGTCACACACATCACACGTGTGTCACCCACATCACACGTGTGTCACCCACATCACACGTGTGTCAAACACATCACACGTGTGTCACCCACATCACACGTGTGTCACCCACATCACACGTGTGTCACCCACATCACACGTGTGTCACCCCCATCACACGTGTGTCACACCCATCACACGTGTGTCACACACATCACACGTGTGTCACATGTGTCACACACATCACACGTGTGTCACCCACATCACACGTGTGTCACCCACATCACACGTGTGTCACACACATCACACGTGTGGCACCCACATCACACGTGTGTCACCCACATCACACGTGTGTCACACACATCACACGTGTGTCACACACATCACACGTGTGTCACACACATCACACGTGTGTCACGTGTGTCACACACATCACACGTGTGTCACCCACATCACACGTGTGTCACACACATCACACGTGTGTCACCCATATCACACGTGTGTCACACACATCACACGTGTGTCACACACATCACACGTGTGTCACGTGTGTCACACACATCACACGTGTGTCACAAACATCACACGTGTGTCACACACATCACACGTGTGGCACCCATATCACACGTGTGTCACCCACATCACACGTGTGTCACACACATCACACGTGTGTCACACACATCACACGTGTGGCACCCACATCACACGTGTGTCACCCACATCACACGTGTGTCACACACATCACACGTGTGTCACACACATCACACGTGTGTCACGTGTGTCACCCACATCACACGTGTGTCACCCACATCACACGTGTGTCACAAACATCACACGTGTGTCACCCACATCACACGTGTGTCACCCACATCACACGTGTGTCACACACATCACACGTGTGTCACCCACATCACACGTGTGTCACATGTGTCACACACATCACACGTGTGTCACCCACATCACACGTGTGTCACACACATCACACGTGTGTCACACACATCACACGTGTGTCACCCACGTCACACGTGTGTCACACACATCACACGTGTGGCACCCACATCACACGTGTGTCACACACATCACACGTGTGTCACCCACATCACACGTGTGGCACCCACATCACACGTGTGTCACGTGTGTCACCCACATCACACGTGTGTCACACACAACACACGTGTGGCACCCACATCACACGTGTGTCACCCACATCACACGTGTTTCACGTGTGTTACCCACATCACACGTGTGTCACCCACATCACACGTGTGTCACACACATCACACGTGTGTCACACACATCACACGTGTGTCACACACATCACACGTGTGTCACACACATCACATGTGTATCACCCACATCACACGTGTGTCACACACATCACACGTGTGTCACACACATCACACGTGTGTCACCCACATCACACGTGTGTCACACACATCACACGTGTGTCACACACATCACACGTGTGTCACACACATCACACGTGTGTCACACACATCACACGTGTGTCACCCACATCTCACCTGTGTCACACACATCACACGTGTGTCACACACATCACACGTGTGTCACCCACATCACACGTGTGGCACCCACATCACACGTGTGGCACCCACATCACACGTGTGTCACGTGTGTCACCCACATCACACGTGTGTCACACACATCACACGTGTGGCACCCACATCACACGTGTGTCACCCACATCACACGTGTTTCACGTGTGTTACCCACATCACACGTGTGTCACCCACATCACACGTGTGTCACACACATCACACGTGTGTCACACACATCACACGTGTGTCACACACATCACACGTGTGTCACCCACATCACACGTGTGTCACACACATCACACGTGTGTCACACACATCACACGTGTGTCACCCACATCACACGTGTGTCACACACATCACACGTGTGTCACCCACATCACACGTGTGTCACACACATCACACGTGTGTCACCCACATCACACGTGTGTCACACACATCACACGTGTGTCACCCACATCACACGTGTGGCACCCACATCACACGTGTGTCACACACATCACACGTGTGTCACACACATCACACGTGTGTCACACACATCACACGTGTGTCACACACATCACACGTGTGTCACACACATCACACGTGTGTCACACACATCACATGTGTGTCACCCACATCACACGTGTGTCACCCACATCACACGTGTGGCACCCACATCACACGTGTGTCACACACATCACACGTGTGTCACCCACATCACACGTGTGTCACACACATCACACGTGTGTCACACACATCACACGTGTGTCACACACATCACACGTGTGTCACACACATCACACGTGTGGCACCCACATCACACGTGTGTCACACACATCACACGTGTGTCACACACATCACACGTGTGTCACGTGTGTCACACACATCACACGTGTGTCACACACATCACACGTGTGTCACCCATATCACACGTGTGTCACCCACATCACACGTGTGTCACACACATCACACGTGTGTCACCCACATCACACGTGTGTCACCCACGTCACACGTGTGTCACACACATCACACGTGTGTCACACACATCAAACGTGTGTCACCCACATCACACGTGTGTCACACACATCACACGTGTGTCACCCACATCACACGTGTGTCACCCACATCACACGTGTGTCACACACATCACACGTGTGTCACGTGTGTCACCCACATCACACGTGTGGCACCCACATCACACGTGTGTCACACACATCACACGTGTGTCACACACATCACACGTGTGTCACACACATCACACGTGTGTCACCAACATCACACGAGTGTCACACACATCACACGTGTGTCACCCACATCACACCTGTGTCACCCACATCACACGTGTGTCACACACATCACACGTGTGTCACACACATCACACGTGTGTCACACACATCACACGTGTGTCACATGTGTCACCCACATCACACGTGTGTCACACACATCACACGTGTGTCACACACATCACACGTGTGTCACACCCATCACACGTGTGTCACACACATCACACGTGTGTTACACACATCACACGGGTGGTACCCACATCACACGTGTGTCACCCACATCACACGTGTGTCACCCACGTCACACGTGTGTCACCCACATCACACGTGTGTCACACACATCACACGTGTGTCACACACATCACACGTGTGTCACCCACATCACACGTGTGTCACACACATCACACGTGTGTCACGTGTGTCACCCACATCACACGTGTGTCACCCACATCACACGTGTGTCACACACATCACACGTGTGTCACACACATCACACGTGTGTCATCCACATCACACGTGTGTCACACACATCACACGTGTGTCACCCACATCACACGTGTGTCACACACATCACACGTGTGTCACCCACATCACACGTGTGTCACCCACATCACACGTGTGTCACACACATCACACGTGTGTCACGTGTGTCACCCACATCACACGTGTGGCACCCACATCACACATGTGTCACCCACATCACACGTGTGTCACCCACATCACACGTGTGGCACCCACATCACACGTGTGTCACACACATCACACGTGTGTCACACACATCACACGTGTGTCACACACATCACACGTGTGGCACCCACATCACACGTGTGTCACCCACATCACACGTGTGTCACCCACATCACACGTGTGTCACACACATCACAGGTGTGTCACAAACATCACACGTGTGTCACACACATCACACATGTGTCACCCACATCACACGTGTGTCACACACATCACACGTGTGTCACACACATCACACGTGTGTCACCCACATCACACGTGTGTCACACACATCACACGTGTGGCACCCACATCACACGTGTGTCACACACATCACACGTGTGTCACACACATCACACGTGTGGCACCCACACCACACGTGTGTCTCACACATCACACGTGTGTCACACACATCACACGTGTGGCACCCACATCACACGTGTGTCACACACATCACACGTGTGTCACACACATCACACGTGTGTCACCCACATCACACGTGTGTCACACACATCACACGTGTGTCACACACATCACACGTGTGTCACCCACATCACACTTGTGTCACATGTGTCACCCACATCACACGTGTGTCACACATATCACACGTGTGTCACCCACATCACACGTGTGTCACGCACATCACACGTGTGTCACACACATCACACTTGTGTCACCCACATCACACGTGTGTCACACACATCACACGTGTGTCACCCACATCACACGTGAGTCACCCACATCACACGTGTGTCACACACATCACACGTGTGTCACACACATCACACGTGTGTCACCCACATCACACGTGTGTCACGCACATCACACGTGTGTCACACACATCACACTTGTGTCACCCACATCACACGTGTGTCACACACATCACACGTGTGTCACCCACATCACACGTGAGTCACCCACATCACACGTGATCCACACACATCACACGTGTGTCACACACATCACACGTGTGTCACCCACATCACACGTGTGTCACATACATCACACGTGTGGCACCCACATCACACGTGTGTCACACACATCACACGTGTGTCACACACATCACACGTGTGGCACACACATCACACGTGTGTCACCCACATCACACGTGTGGCACCCACATCACACGTGTGTCACACACATCACACGTGTGTCACCCACATCACACGTGTGTCACACACATAACACGTGTGGCACCCACATCACACGTGTGTCACACACATCACACGTGTGTCACCCACATCACACGTGTGGCACCCACATCACACGTGTGTCACCCACATCACACGTGTGTCACACACATCACACGTGTGTCACACACATCACACGGGTGTCACACATATCACACGTGTGTCACACACATCACACGTGTGTCACACACATCACACGTGTGTCACACACATCACACGTGTGTCACACACATCACACGTGTGGCACCCACATCACACGTGTGTCACACCAATCACACGTGTGTCACACACATCACACTCGTGGCACCCACATCACACGTGTGT
>JAKCOZ010000053.1:0-72500 GCA_022605955.1 Rallus limicola | reverse complement strand
ACTCACCCTAACCCTAACCCTAACTGAACCCTAACCCTAACCCTAACGCTTACCCTAACCCTAACCCTAACCATAACTGAACCCTAACCCTTACCCTAAACCTATCCCTAACCCTAACCCTAAATGAAACCTAACCCTAACCCTAACCCTAACCTTAACCCTAATTTAAACCTAATCCTAACCCTAAACCGAACCTTAACCCTAACACTAACCCTAACTGAACCCTAACCCTAACGCTAACTGAACCCTAACCCTAACCCTAACGCTAACCCTAAACCTATACCCTAACTCTAACTGAACCCCAACCCTAACCCACACCCTATCCCTAACCCTAATCCTAACCATAACCCTAACCCTAACTGAACCCTAATCCTAACCCTAACCCTAACCCTAACTGAACCCTAACCCTAACCCTAACTGAATCCTAACCCTAACCCTAACACTAACTGAACCCTAACCCTAACGCTAACCCTAACCCTATACCCTAACTCTAACTGAACCCCAATCCTAACCCAAACCCTATCCCTAACCCTAATCCTAACCATAACCCTAACCTTAACTGAACCCTAATCCTAACCATAACCCTGACCCTAACTGAACCCTAATCCTAACCCTAACCCTAACCCTAACTGAACCCTAACCCTAACCCTAACTGAATCCTAACCCTAACCCTAACACTAACCCTAACCACTAAAACTAACCTTAAACCTAACCCTAACCCTAACCCTAACCGTAACCCTAACCCTAACTTAACCCTAACCCTAAACCTAACCCTAACCCTAACCATAACTGAACCCTAAACCTAACCCTAACCCTAACCCAAACCCTAACAGAACCCTTACCCTAACCCTAACCCTAAACCTCACCCTAACCCTAACCCTAACTGAACCCTAACCCTACCTTTAACCCTAACCCTAACCCTAACTGAACCCTAACCCTAACGCTATCTGAACCCTAAACCTAACCCTAACCCTAACCCTAAACCTAACCCTAACCCTAACTGAACCCTAACCCTAACCTTAACTCTAACTGAACCCTAACCCTAACCCTAAACACTAACCCTAAACCTAATCCTAACCCTAACCCTATCGCTAACACTAACTGAACCCTAACCCTAACCATAACACTAATCCTATCCCTATCTGAACCTTCAACCTAACCCTATTTCTAACCCTAACTGAACCCTAAACCTAACACAAACCCTAACCGTAACCCTAACCCTAACTGAACACTAACCCTAACCCTAACCCTAACTGAACCCTAACCCTAACCCTAACCCTTACCATAACCATAACCCTAACTGAACACTAAACCTAACCCTAACCCTAATCCTAACCCTATCCCTAACCCTAACTGAACCCTTACGCTAACCCTAACCCTAACCCTAACTGAACCCTAACTTTAACTCTAACCCTAACCCTAACCCTAAAACTAAGCCTAACAGTAACCCTAACCTTAACAGTACCCTAACGCTTACCCTAACCCTAACCCAAACCATAACTGAATCCTAACCCTTACCCTAAACCTATCCCTAACCCTAACCCTAACTGAAACCTAACCCTAACCCTAACCCTAACCCTAACTTAAACCTAATCCTAACCCTAAACCGAAATTTAACCCTAACAGTAACCCTAACTGAACCCTAACACTAACGCTAACTGAACCCTAAACCTAACCCTAACCATAACCCTAACCCTAACGCTAACTGAACCCTAACGCTAACACTAAACCTAACACTAACCCTAACCCTAACTAAAACCTAAACCTAACCCTAAACCTAACACTAAAACTCACCCTAACCCTAACCCTAACGCTAAACCTAACCCTATACCCTAACCCTAACTGAACCCTAACCCTAACCCTAACCCTATCCCTAACCCTAATCCTAACCATAAACCTAACCCTAAATGAACCCTAACCCTAACCCTAACTTTAACCCTAATTGAACCCTAACCCTAACCCTAACTGAATCCTATCCCTAACCCTAACACTAACCCTAACCCCTAACACTAACCTTAAACCTAACCCTAACCCTAACCATAACTGAACCCTAAACCTAAACCTAACCCTAACCCTAACCCAAACCCTAACAGAACCCTTACCCTAACCCTAACCCTAAACCTAACCCTAAACCTAACTGTAATTGAACCCTAACCCTAACCTTAACCCTAACTGAACCCTAACCCTAACCCTAACCCTAAAACTAAACCTAACCATAAGGCAAACCTAACCCTAACCTTAACCCTAACTGAACCCTAACCCTAACCCTAAAACTAAATCTAACCCTAAGGCAAACCTAACCCTAACCCTAACCCTAACGCTAACCCTAACCCTAACCCTAAACCTAACTGAACCCTAAACCTAAACCTAACCCTACCACTATACCTGACCCTAACCCTAACCCTAACCCTAAATCTAACTGAACACTAACCCTAACCCTAAAACTAACCCTAACCTTAAGTGAACCCTAACCCTAACCCTAACCCAAACCGAACCCTAACCCTAACCCTAACACTAACCCTAACCTTAACTGAACCCTAACCCTAACCCTAACCCTTACCCTAACCCTAACCATAACTGAACCCTAAACCTTATCCTAACCCTAACCTTAACCCTAACACTAACTGAACCCTAACCCTAACACTAACACTAATCCTATCCCACTCTGAACCTTTAACCTAACCCTAATCCTAACCCTAAACCTAACCCTAAACCTAACCCTAACCTTAAACCTAACCCTAAACCTAACCCTAAACTTAACCCTAACCCTAACCTTAACTGAACCCTAAACCTAACCCTAACCCTAACCCAAACCCTAACAGAACCCTAAACCAAACCCTAAACCAACCCTAACCCTAACACTAACTGAACCCTAACCCTACCTTTAACCCTAACCCTAACACTAACCCTAACCCTAACCCTAACCCTAACCCTAACGCTATCTGAACCCTAAACCTAACCCTAACCCTAACCCTAACCCTAAACCTAACCCTAACCCTAACTGACACCTAACCCTAATCCTAACCCTAACCCTAACCCTAACTAAACCCTAATCCTAACCCTAACACTAACCCTTAACCCTAACCCTAAACCTAATCCTAACCCTAACCCTATCCCTAACACTAACTGAACCCTAACCCTAACCCTAACACTAATCCTATCCCTATCTGAACCTTTAACCTAACCCTAATCCTAACCCTAACTGAACCCTAAACCTAACCCAAACCCTAACCCTAACCCTAAACCTAACTGAACTTTAACCCTAACCCTAACCCTAACACTAACCCTAACCGTAACCCTAAACCTAACACAAACCCTAACCCTAACCCTAACTGAACCCTAAACCTAACCCTAACCCTTACCATAAACATAACCCAACTGAACACTAAACCTAACCCTAACCCTAATCCTAACCCTATGCCTAACCCTAACTGAACCCTTACGCTAACCCTAACCCTAACCCTAACTAAACCGTAACTTTAACTCTAACCCTAACCCTAACCCTAAAACTAACCCTAACCGTAACCCTAACCCTAACAGTACCCTAACACTTACCCTAACCCTAACCCTAACCATAACTGAACCCTAACCCTTACCCTAAACCTATCCCTAACCCTAACCCTAAATTTAACCTAACCCTAACCCTAACCTTAACCCTAACTTAAACCTAATCCTAACCCTAAACCAAACCTTAACCCTAACCCTAACCCTAACTGAAACCTAACCCTAACGCTAACTGAACCCTAATCCTAACCCTAACCATAACCCTAACGCTAACTGAACCCTAACGCTAACCCTAACCCTAACCCTAACCCAAATCCTAACTGAAACCTAAACCTAACCCTAAACCTAACCCTAAACATAACACTAAACCTCACCCTAACCCTAACCCTAACTGAACCCTAACCCTTACCCTAACTGAATCCTAACCCTAACCCTAACACTAACCCTAACCCCTAAAACTAACCTTAAACCTAACCCTAACCCTAACCCTAACCCTAACCCTAACTGAACCCTAACCCTAACCCTAACGCTAACCCTAAACCTATACCCTAACTCTAACTGAACCCCAACCCAAACCCAAACCCTATCCCTAACCCTAATCCCAACCATAACCCTAACCCTAACTGAATCCTAATCCTAACCCTAACCCTAACCCTAACTGAACCCTAACCCTAACCCTAACTGAATCCTAACCCTAACCCTAACACTAACCCTAATCACTAAAATTAACCTTACACCTAACCCTACCCCTAACCCTAACCCTAACCGCAACCCTAACCCTAACTTAACCCTAACCCTAAACCTAACCCTAAACATAATCATAACTGAACCCTAAACCTAAACCTAACCCTGACCCTAACCCAAACCCTAACAGAACCCTTACCCTAACCCTAACCCTAAACCTCACCCTAACCCTAACCCTAATTGAACCCTAACCCTAACCCTAACTGAACCCTAAGCCTAAACCTAACCCTAAAACTAAACCTAACCCTAAGGCAAACCTAACCCTAACCCTAACCCTAATTGAACCCTAACCCTAACCCTAACACTAATCCTAACCTTAACCCTAACCCTTACTGAACCCTAATCTTAACCCTAACCCTAACCCTAAACCTAACGCTAAGTGAACCCTAACCCTAACCCTAACCACAAACCTAACACTAACCCTATCCCTAATGCTAACTGAACCCTAACCCTAACAGTAAACCTAACCCTAAACCTAACCCTAACTGAACCCTAACCCTATCCCTACCCCTAACCCTAACCCTAACTGAACCCTAACCCTAACCCTAACCATAAACCTAACCCTAACCCTAACTGAACCCTAACCATAACAATAACCCTAAACCTAACTGAACCCTTACCCTACCCCTAACCCAAACGCTAACTGAAGCCTAAACCTAAACCTAACCCTAACCTTAACTCTAACCCTAACCCTAACCCTAAGCATAACTGGACCCTAACCCTAACCCTAACCCTAACCCTAACCCTAAACCTAACTGAACCCTAAACCTAACACTAACCCTAACACTATACCTAACCCTAACCCTAACCCTTACCCTAACCCTAACCATAACTGAACTCTAAACCTAATCCTAACCCTAACCTTAACCCTAACACTAACTGAACCCTAACCCTAACCCCAACACTAATCCTATCCCAATCTGAAACTTTAACCTAACCCTAATCCTAACCCTAAACCTAACCCTAAACCTAACCCTAACCTTAAACCTAACCCTAAACCTAACCCTAACCCTAACCCTAATCCTAACCCTAACTGAACCCTAAACCTAACCCTAACCGTAACCCAAACCCTAACATAACCCTAAACCAAACCATAAACCAACCCTAACCCTAACCCTAACTGAACCCTAACCCTACCTTTAACCCTAACCCTAACACTAACCCTAACCCGAACCCTAACCCTAACCCTAACTAAACCCTAACCCTAACCCTAAACCCTAACCCTAAACCTAATCCTAACCCTAACCCTATCCCTAACACTAACTGAACCCTAACCCTAACACTAACACTAATCCTATCCCTATCTGAACCTTTAACCTAATCCTAATCCTAATCCTAACTGAACCCTAAACCTATCCCAAACCCTAACCCTAACCCTAACCCTAACTGAACACTAACCCTAACCTTAACACTAACCCTAACCCTAACCGTAACCCTAAACCTAACACAAACCCTAAAACTAACCTTAAACCTAACCCTAACCCTTACCCTAACCCTAACCGTAACCCTAACCCTAACTTAACCCTAACCCTAAACCTAACCCTAACCCTAAACATAACTGAACCCTAAACCTAAACCTAACCCTAACCCTAACCCAAACCCTAACAGAACCCTTACCCTAACCCTAACCCTAAACCTCACCCTCACCCTAACCCTAACTGAACCCTAAGCCTACCTTTAACCCTAACCCTAACCCTAACTGAACCCTAACCCTAACGGTATCTGAACCCTAAACCTAACCCTAAACCTAACCCTAACCCTTAACCTAACCCTAACCCTAACTGAAACCTAACCCTAACCTTAACTCTAACTGAACCCTAACCCTAACCCTAAACCCTAACCCTAAACCTAATCCTACCCCTAACCCTATCGCTAACACTAACTGAACCCTAACCCTAAACCTAACACTAATCCTATCCCTATCTGTAACTTTAACCTAACCCTAATTCTAACCCTAACTAAACCCTAAACCTAAACCTAACCCTAACCCTAATCCTAACCCTAACTGAACCCTAAACCTAACCCAAACCCTAACCCAAACCCTAACATAACCCTAAACCAAACCATAAACCAACCCTAACCCTAACCCTAACTGAACCCTAACCCTACATTTAACCCTAACCCTAACACTAACCCTAACCTGAACCCTAACCCTAACCCTAACTGAACCCTAACCCTAACCGTAACCCTAACCCTAAACCCTAACCCTAAACCTAATACTAACCCTAACCCTATCCCTAACACTAACTGAACCCTAACCCTAACCCTAACACTAATCCTATCCCTATATGAACATTTAACCTAATCCTAATCCTAATCCTAACTGAACCCTAAACCTAACCCAAACCCTAACCCTAACCCTAACCCTAACTGAACACTAACCCTAACCCTAACACTAACCCTAACCGTAACCCTAAACCTAACACAAACCCTAACCCTAACCCTAACTGAACCCTAACCCTAACCCTAATCCTAACCCTATCCCTAAACCTAACTGAACCCTTACGCTAACCCTAACCCTAACCCTAACTGAACCCTAACTTTAACTCTAACCCTAACCCTAACCCTAAAACTAACCCTAACCGTAACCCTAACCGTAACAGTACCCTAACGCTTACCCTAACCCTAACCCTAACCCTAACTGAACCCTAACCCTTACCCTAAATCTATCCCTAACCCTAACTGAAAACTAACCCTAACACTAACCCTAACCCTAACCCTTACATAAACCTAATCCTAACCCTAAACCGAACCTTAACCCTAAACCTAACCCTAACTGCACCCTAACCCTAACGCTAACTGAACCCTAAACCTAACCCTATCCATAACCCTAACCCTAACGCTAACTGAACCCTAACGCTAACCCTAACACTAACCCTAACCCTAACTGAAACCTAAATCTAACCCTAAACCTAACCCTAAAACTCACCCTAACCCTAACCCTAACTGAACCCTAACCCTAACCCTAACGCTTACCCTAACCCTAACCCTAACCATAACTGAACCCTAACCCTTACCCTAAACCTATCCCTAACCCTAACCCTAAATGAAACCTAACCCTAACCCTAACCCTAACCTTAACCCTAATTTAAACCTAATCCTAACCCTAAACCGAACCTTAACCCTAACACTAACCCTAACTGAACCCTAACCCTAACGCTAACTGAACCCTAACCCTAACCCTAACGCTAACCCTAAACCTATACCCTAACTCTAACTGAACCCCAACCCTAACCCACACCCTATCCCTAACCCTAATCCTAACCATAACCCTAACCCTAACTGAACCCTAATCCTAACCCTAACCCTAACCCTAACTGAACCCTAACCCTAACCCTAACTGAATCCTAACCCTAACCCTAACACTAACTGAACCCTAACCCTAACGCTAACCCTAACCCTATACCCTAACTCTAACTGAACCCCAATCCTAACCCAAACCCTATCCCTAACCCTAATCCTAACCATAACCCTAACCTTAACTGAACCCTAATCCTAACCATAACCCTGACCCTAACTGAACCCTAATCCTAACCCTAACCCTAACCCTAACTGAACCCTAACCCTAACCCTAACTGAATCCTAACCCTAACCCTAACACTAACCCTAACCACTAAAACTAACCTTAAACCTAACCCTAACCCTAACCCTAACCGTAACCCTAACCCTAACTTAACCCTAACCCTAAACCTAACCCTAACCCTAACCATAACTGAACCCTAAACCTAACCCTAACCCTAACCCAAACCCTAACAGAACCCTTACCCTAACCCTAACCCTAAACCTCACCCTAACCCTAACCCTAACTGAACCCTAACCCTACCTTTAACCCTAACCCTAACCCTAACTGAACCCTAACCCTAACGCTATCTGAACCCTAAACCTAACCCTAACCCTAACCCTAAACCTAACCCTAACCCTAACTGAACCCTAACCCTAACCTTAACTCTAACTGAACCCTAACCCTAACCCTAAACACTAACCCTAAACCTAATCCTAACCCTAACCCTATCGCTAACACTAACTGAACCCTAACCCTAACCATAACACTAATCCTATCCCTATCTGAACCTTCAACCTAACCCTATTTCTAACCCTAACTGAACCCTAAACCTAACACAAACCCTAACCGTAACCCTAACCCTAACTGAACACTAACCCTAACCCTAACCCTAACTGAACCCTAACCCTAACCCTAACCCTTACCATAACCATAACCCTAACTGAACACTAAACCTAACCCTAACCCTAATCCTAACCCTATCCCTAACCCTAACTGAACCCTTACGCTAACCCTAACCCTAACCCTAACTGAACCCTAACTTTAACTCTAACCCTAACCCTAACCCTAAAACTAAGCCTAACAGTAACCCTAACCTTAACAGTACCCTAACGCTTACCCTAACCCTAACCCAAACCATAACTGAATCCTAACCCTTACCCTAAACCTATCCCTAACCCTAACCCTAACTGAAACCTAACCCTAACCCTAACCCTAACCCTAACTTAAACCTAATCCTAACCCTAAACCGAAATTTAACCCTAACAGTAACCCTAACTGAACCCTAACACTAACGCTAACTGAACCCTAAACCTAACCCTAACCATAACCCTAACCCTAACGCTAACTGAACCCTAACGCTAACACTAAACCTAACACTAACCCTAACCCTAACTAAAACCTAAACCTAACCCTAAACCTAACACTAAAACTCACCCTAACCCTAACCCTAACGCTAAACCTAACCCTATACCCTAACCCTAACTGAACCCTAACCCTAACCCTAACCCTATCCCTAACCCTAATCCTAACCATAAACCTAACCCTAAATGAACCCTAACCCTAACCCTAACTTTAACCCTAATTGAACCCTAACCCTAACCCTAACTGAATCCTATCCCTAACCCTAACACTAACCCTAACCCCTAACACTAACCTTAAACCTAACCCTAACCCTAACCATAACTGAACCCTAAACCTAAACC
Source organism: Rallus limicola (assembly GCA_022605955.1). Lineage (NCBI taxonomy): Eukaryota > Metazoa > Chordata > Aves > Gruiformes > Rallidae > Rallus > Rallus limicola. The sequence goes on along the minus strand of JAKCOZ010000053.1, from coordinate 63,266 downwards.
TAACCCTAACCCTAACCCAAACCCTAACAGAACCCTTACCCTAACCCTAACCCTAAACCTAACCCTAAACCTAACTGTAATTGAACCCTAACCCTAACCTTAACCCTAACTGAACCCTAACCCTAACCCTAACCCTAAAACTAAACCTAACCATAAGGCAAACCTAACCCTAACCTTAACCCTAACTGAACCCTAACCCTAACCCTAAAACTAAATCTAACCCTAAGGCAAACCTAACCCTAACCCTAACCCTAACGCTAACCCTAACCCTAACCCTAAACCTAACTGAACCCTAAACCTAAACCTAACCCTACCACTATACCTGACCCTAACCCTAACCCTAACCCTAAATCTAACTGAACACTAACCCTAACCCTAAAACTAACCCTAACCTTAAGTGAACCCTAACCCTAACCCTAACCCAAACCGAACCCTAACCCTAACCCTAACACTAACCCTAACCTTAACTGAACCCTAACCCTAACCCTAACCCTTACCCTAACCCTAACCATAACTGAACCCTAAACCTTATCCTAACCCTAACCTTAACCCTAACACTAACTGAACCCTAACCCTAACACTAACACTAATCCTATCCCACTCTGAACCTTTAACCTAACCCTAATCCTAACCCTAAACCTAACCCTAAACCTAACCCTAACCTTAAACCTAACCCTAAACCTAACCCTAAACTTAACCCTAACCCTAACCTTAACTGAACCCTAAACCTAACCCTAACCCTAACCCAAACCCTAACAGAACCCTAAACCAAACCCTAAACCAACCCTAACCCTAACACTAACTGAACCCTAACCCTACCTTTAACCCTAACCCTAACACTAACCCTAACCCTAACCCTAACCCTAACCCTAACGCTATCTGAACCCTAAACCTAACCCTAACCCTAACCCTAACCCTAAACCTAACCCTAACCCTAACTGACACCTAACCCTAATCCTAACCCTAACCCTAACCCTAACTAAACCCTAATCCTAACCCTAACACTAACCCTTAACCCTAACCCTAAACCTAATCCTAACCCTAACCCTATCCCTAACACTAACTGAACCCTAACCCTAACCCTAACACTAATCCTATACCTATCTGAACCTTTAACCTAACCCTAATCCTAACCCTAACTGAACCCTAAACCTAACCCAAACCCTAACCCTAACCCTAAACCTAACTGAACTTTAACCCTAACCCTAACCCTAACACTAACCCTAACCGTAACCCTAAACCTAACACAAACCCTAACCCTAACCCTAACTGAACCCTAAACCTAACCCTAACCCTTACCATAAACATAACCCAACTGAACACTAAACCTAACCCTAACCCTAATCCTAACCCTATGCCTAACCCTAACTGAACCCTTACGCTAACCCTAACCCTAACCCTAACTAAACCGTAACTTTAACTCTAACCCTAACCCTAACCCTAAAACTAACCCTAACCGTAACCCTAACCCTAACAGTACCCTAACACTTACCCTAACCCTAACCCTAACCATAACTGAACCCTAACCCTTACCCTAAACCTATCCCTAACCCTAACCCTAAATTTAACCTAACCCTAACCCTAACCTTAACCCTAACTTAAACCTAATCCTAACCCTAAACCAAACCTTAACCCTAACCCTAACCCTAACTGAACCCTAACCCTAACGCTAACTGAACCCTAATCCTAACCCTAACCATAACCCTAACGCTAACTGAACCCTAACGCTAACCCTAACCCTAACCCTAACCCAAATCCTAACTGAAACCTAAACCTAACCCTAAACCTAACCCTAAACGTAACACTAAACCTCACCCTAACCCTAACCCTAACTGAACCCTAACCCTTACCCTAACTGAATCCTAACCCTAACCCTAACACTAACCCTAACCCCTAAAACTAACCTTAAACCTAACCCTAACCCTAACCCTAACCCTAACCCTAACCATAACTGAACCCTAAACCTAAACCTAACCCTAACCCTAACCCAAACCCTAACAGAACCCTTACCCGAACCCTAATCCTAAACATAACCCTAAACCTAACCCTAATTGAACCCTAACCCTAACCCTAACCCTAACTGAACCCTAACCCTAAAACTAACCCTAAAACTAAACCTAACCCTAAGGCAAACCTAACCCTAACCATAACCCTAATTGAACCCTAACCCTAACCCTAACCCTTACACTAATCCTAACCTTAACCCTAACTCTTACTGAACCCTAATCTTAACCCTAACCCTAACCCTAACCCTAAACCTAACGCTAAGTGAACCCTAACCCTAACCCTATCCACAAACCTAACACTAACCCTATCCCTAATGCTAACTGAACCCTAACCCTAACAGTAAACCTAACCCTAAACCTAACCCTTACTGAACCCTAACCCTATCCCTACTCCTAACCCTAAACCTAACTGAACCCTAACCCTAACCCTAACCCTAACCCTAACCCTAACCCTAACTGAACCCTAACCATAACAGTAACCCTAAACCTAACTGAACCCTTAACCTAGCCCTAACCCTAACCCTAACGCTAACTGAACCCTAAACCTAAATTTAACCCTAACCCTAACTCTAACCCTAACCCTAAACCTAAGTGTAACTGGACCCTAACCCTAACCCTAACCCTAACCCTGACCCTAACCCTAAACCTAACTGAACCCTAAACCTAACCCTAACCCTAACACTATACCTAACACTAACCCTAATCCTAACCCTATCCCTAACCCTAACTGAACCCTTACGCTAACCCTAACCCTAACCCTAACTGAACCCTAACTTTAACTCTAACGCTAACCCTACCCTAAAACTAACCCTAACTGTAACCCTAACCCTAACAGTACCCTAACGCTTACCCTAACCCTAACCCTAACCCTAACCCTAACTGAACCCTAACCCTTACCCTAAACCTATCCCTAACCCTAACCCTAACTGAAACCTAACCCTAACCCTAACCCTAACCCTAAATTAAACCTAATCCTAACCCTAAACCGAACCTTAACCCTAACACTAACCCTAACTGAACCCTAACCCTAACGCTAACTGAAATCTAAACCTAACACTAACCCTAACCCTAACTGAACCCTAACCCTAACCCTAACTGAATCCTAACCCTAACCCGAACACTAACCCTAACCCCTAACACTAACCTTAAACCTAACCCTAACCCTAACCCTAACCCTAACCCTAACCCTAACCGTAACCCTAACCCTAACTGAACCCTAACCCTAACCCTAACCCTAACCCTAACTGAACCCTAACCCTAACCCTAACTGAATCCTAACCCTAAACCTAACACTAACCCTAATCCCTAAAACTAACCTTAAACCTAACCCTAACCCAAACCCTAACCCTAACCGTAACCCTAACCCTAACAGAACCCTTACCCTAACCCTAACCCTAAACCTAACCCTAACCCTAACCCTAATTGAACCCTAACCCTAACCCTAACCCAAACTGAACCCTAACCCTAAGCCTAAACCTAAAACTAAACCTAACCCTAAGGCAAGCCTAACCTTAACCCTAACCCTAATTGAACCCTAACCCTAACCCTAACACTAATCCTAACCTTAACCCTAACACTTACTGAACCCTAATCTTAACCCTAACCCTAACCCTAACCCTAAACCTAACGCTAAGTGAACCCTAACCCTAACCACAAACCTAACCCTAATCCTATCCCTAATGCTAAGTGAACCCTAACCCTAACAGTAAACATAAACCTAATCCTAACCCTAACTGAACCCTATCCCTATCCCTAATCCTAACACTAACCCTAAATGAACCCTAACCCTAACCCTAACCCTAACCCTAACCCTAAGTGAACCCTAACCATAACACTAACCCTAAAACTAACTGAACCCTTACCCTAGCCCTAACCCTAACCCTAACGCTAACTGAACCCTAAACCTAAACCTAACCCTAACCCTAACTCTAACCCTAACCCTAACCCTAAGCGTAACTGGACCCTAACCCTAAGCCTAACCCTAACCCTAACTCTAACCCTAAACATAACTGAACCCTAAACCTAACCCTAAACCTAACACTATACCTAACCCTAACCCCAACCCTAACCCTAACTCTAACTGAACACTAACCCTAACCCTAACACTAACCCTAACCTTAAGTGAACCCTAACCCTAACCATAACTGAACCCTAAACCTAATCCTAACCCTAACCTTAACCCTAACACTAACTGAACCCTAACCCTAACCCTAACACTAATCCTATCCCAATCTGAACCTTTAACCTAACCCTAATCCTAACCCTAAACATAACCCTAAACCTAACCCTAACCTTAAACATAACCCTAAACCTAACTCTAACCCTAACCCTAACCCTAACCCTAACTGAACCCTAAAACTAACCCTAACCATAACCCTAACCCTAACGCTAACTGAACCCTAACGCTAACCCTAACCCTAACACTAACCCTAAACCTAACTGAAACCTAAACCTAACCCTAAACCTAAAACTAACTCTAACCCTAACCCTAACCCTAACTGAACCCTAAACCTAAGCCTAACCCTAACCCTAACCCTAACACTAACCCTAACTGAACACTAACCCTAACCCTAAACCTAACCCTAACCCTAACCCAAACCCTAACCCTAACCCTAATCCTAACGTAACCCTAACCCTAACCCTAACTGAACTCTAACAATAACCCTAACCCTACCCCTAACTGAACGCTAACCCTTACCCTAATTCTAACCTTAACCCTAACCCTAACACTGACCATAAATGAAACCTAACCCTTAATCTAATCCTAAACCTAACCCTAACACCAACACTAATCATAACCCTAACCCTAGTTGAACCCTAACCCTAACCCTAACCCTAACCCTAACTGAACCCTAAAACTAACCCTAACCATAACCCTAACCCTAACGCTCACTGAACCCTAACGCTAACCCTAACACTAACCCTAACCCTAACTGAAACCTAAACCTAACCCTAAACCTAACACTAAAACTCACCCTAACCCTAACCCTAACTGAACCCTAACCCTAACACTAACGCTAACCCTAACCCTATACCCTAACCCTAACTGAACCCTAACCCTAACACTATCCCTAACCCTAACTGAACCCTAACCCTAATCCTAACTGAATCCTAACCCTAACCCTAACACTAACCCTAACCCCTAACACTAACCTTAAACCTAACCCTAACCCTAACCCTAACCCTAACCATAACCCTAACCCTAACCCTAACTGAACCCTAACCCTAACCCTAACCCTAGCCCTAACCCTAACTGAAACCTAACCCTAACCCTAACACTAACGCTAAACCCTAAACCTAACCTTAACCCTAACCCTAACCTAACCCTAACTGAACCCTAACCCTAAGCCTATCCCTAACACTAACTGAACCCCAACCCTAACCCTAACCCTAACCCTAACTCTAATCCTAACCCTAACCCTAACGCTAAACCTAACCATAATCCTAACCCTAACCCTAACCCTAACATTAACTGAACCCTAACCATAACCCTAACACTAACTCTATCCCTATCAGAACCCTAAACCTAACCGTAACCCTAACCATAACTGAACCCTAAACCTAACCCTAACCCTAACCATAACACTAACTGAACCTAAACCCTAACCCTAACAATAACCCTACCCCTAACTGAACCCTAATCCTAACACTATCCTAACCCTAACCCTAACACCTAACCCTAATTCTAACCCTAAACCTAACCCTAACTGAACCCTAATCCTAACCCTAACCCTAACCCTTACCCTAACTGAACCCGAATCCTAACCCTAAAACTAACCCTAACCCTAACACCTAACCCTAACCCTAACACTAAACATAACCCTAACTGAACCCTAAACCTTTCCCTAACACTAACCCTAACCCTAACTGAACCCTAACCCTAAACCTAACGCTAACCCTAACGCTAACTGAACCCTAAACCTAACCCCAAACCTAACACTATCCCTAACCCTTACTTAACCCTAACCCTAAACCTAACCCTAACCCTAAAACTAACTCTAACCCTAACCCTAACCCTAACTGAACCCTAAACCTAAGCCTAACCCTAACCCTAACCCTAACACTAACCCTAACTGAACACTAACCCTAAGCCTAACCCTAACCCTAAACCTAACCCTAACCCTAACCCTAACTTAACCCTAACCCTAATCCTAACGTAACCCTAACCCTAACCCTAACTGAACTCTAACAATAACCCTAACCCTACCCCTAACTGAACGCTAACCCTTACCCTAATTCTAACCTTAACCCTAACCCTAACACTGACCATAAATGAAACCTAACCCTTAATCTAATCCTAAACCTAACCCTAACACCAACACTAATCATAACCCTAACCCTAGTTGAACCCTAACCCTAACCCTAACCCTAACACTTACCCTAACCCTAATCCTAACTGAACCCTAACACTGAACCTAACCCTAACCCAAAATGAACCCTAACCCTAACCCTGACCCTAACCCTAACCCAAACCCTAACTGAACCCTAACCCTAACCCTAAACCTAACCCTAACTGAACCCTAACCCTAACCCTAAACATAAACCTAACCCTAACCCTAACCCTAACCCTAACCCGAACCCTAACTGGACCCTAAACCTAACCCTAAACCTAACCCTAACCCTAACCCTAACTGAACTCTAACAATAACCCTAACCCTACCCCTAACTGAACGCTAACCCTTACCCTAACCCTAACCCTACCCCTAACCCTAACACTAACCCTAACTGAACCCTAAACATAACCCTAACCCTAATCCTAACCCAAACTGAACCGTAACCCTAACCCTAACACTAAACCTAACCATAATCCCTGACCATAACTGAACCCTAAACCTAACCCTAAGCCTAACCCTAACCCTAACTCTAACAAAACCCTAAACCTAACCTTGAGCCTAACCCTAACTCTAACCTTAATTCTGAACCTAACCCTAACCCTAACCCTACATGAAACCTAACCCTAACCCTAAACCCAACCCTAACCCTAACCCTAACCATAACTAAACCCTAACCCTAATCCCTAACCATAACTGAACCCTAACCATAACCCTAACTGAACACTAACCCAAACCCTAACCCTAACCCTAACCCTAACCCTAACCCTAACACTAACTGAACCCTAACCATAACCCTAACCCTAACCCTAAACTTAACCCTAACCCTAACGCTAAACCTTACCCTTACAAAAACCTAAACCTAAGCCTAAACCTAACCCTAACCGTAAACGTAACTGAACCCTAACCCTATCCTTAACACTAACTGAACCCTAACCCTTACCCTAACCCTAACCCTAACCCTAACTGAACCCTAACCCTAACCCTAACCCTAACCCTTACCAAAACTATAAGCCTAACTGAACCCTAACACTAACCCTAACTCAAACCCTAACCCTAACTCTAACCCTAAACCTACCTGAACCCAAACCCTAACCCTAACCCTAACTCTAACTCAAGTGCAGGGACATGAAAAGGTTTTCTCCGCAGAATAAATTCCTGAGCCCCAGGATCAGTGGGGCTTCTTGTAGGTGCCATGGGGTGGTTTCAGGCCATGTATGTCTTTTGGTGCTGGCTGCTTCGTTTTGGGAGCTATTGCTGGACATTCGGCATGTTTGGAAGGGAAGGCCGCGCCGGCTAGAAAAATCCCAGATGGAGGGACATGAAGAGGTTTTCTCCCCCGAAAAAACCCTGAGCCCCAAAGGACATAAGCCTGCTTGTAGGTACCATGGGGCGGTTTTAGGCCATGTATGACTTTTGGTGCTGGCTGCTTCGTTTTGGGAGCTATTGCTGGACATTCGGCATGTTTGGAAGGGAAGGCCGCTCCGGCTAGAAAAATCCCAGTCTGAGGGACATGAAGAGGTTTTCTCCGCAATATTAAACCCTGATCCCCAAGTTCATAGCGGTTTCTTGTAGGTGCAATGGGGCGGTTTCATGCCATGTATGTCTTTTGGTGCTGGCTGCTTCGGTTTGGGAGCTATTGCTGGACGTTCGGCATGTATGGAAGGGAAGGCCGCTCCGGCTAGAAAAATCCCAGGCTGAGGGACATGAAGAGGATTTCTCCGCAGAATAAAGCCCTGAGCCCCAGTGTCAGTGGGGCTGCTTGTAGATGCCATAGGGCGGTTTCAGGCCATGTATGTCTTTTGGTGCTGGCTGCTTCGATTTGGGAGCTATTGCTGGACATTCGGCATGTTTGGAAGGGAAGGCCACTCCGTCCAGAAATATCCCAGGCTGAGGGACATGAAGAGGTTTTCTCTGCAGATTAAAGCCCTGATCCCCAGGGTCAGTAGAGCTGCATCTGGTGACATGGGGCGGTTTCAGTCCATGTATGGCTTTTGGTGCTGGCTGCTTCGGTTTCGGAGCTATTGCTGGACGTTCGGCATGTTTGGAAGGGAAGGCCGCTCCAGGTAGCTAAATCCCAGGTGGAGGGACATGAAGAGGTTTTCTCCGCAGAATAAAACCCTGAGCCCCAGTGACAGTGGGGCTGCTTGTAGGTGCCATGGGGCGGTTTCAGGCCATGTATGTCTTTTGGTGCTGGCTGCTTCGGTTTGGGAGCTATTGCTGGACGTTCGGCATGTTTGGAATGCAAGGCCGCTCTGACTAGGAAAATCCCAGGCTGAGGGACATGAAGTTGTTTCCTCCACAGCAGAAAGCCCTGAGCCCCAAGGTCACAGGGGCTGCTTGTAGGTGCCATGGGGCGGTTTCAGGCCATGTATGTCTTTTGGTGCTGGCTGCTTCGGTTTGGGAGCTATTGCTGGACGTTCGGCATGTTTGGAAGGGAAGGCCGAGGGACATGAAGAGGTTTTCTCCGCAGAATAAAACCCTGATCCCCATGTTCGTAGCAGTTTCTTGTAGGTGCCATGGGGCGGTTTCAGGCCATGCATGTCTTTCGGTGCTGGCTGCTTCGGTTTGGGAGATATTGCTGGACGTTCGGCATGTTTGGAAGGGAAGGCCGCTCCGGCTAGAAAAATCCCAGGCTGAGGGACATGAAGAGGTTTTCTCCGCAGAATAAAGCCCTGAGCCCCAAGGTCACAAGGGCTGCCCTAGGTCCCATGGAATATTTTCAGGACATGTATGTCTTTTGGTGCTGGCTGCTTCGGTTTGGGAGCTATTGCTGGACGTTCGGCATGTTTCTAAGGGAAGGCCGCTCTGTCCAGAAAAATCCCAGGTGAAGGGACATGAAGAGGTTTTCTCCGCAGATTAAAGCCCTGATCCCCAGGGTCAGTAGAGCTGCATGTAGGTGCCATGGGGCGGTTTCAGGCCATGTATGTCTTTTGGTGCTGGCTGCTTCGGTTTGGGAGCTATTGCTGGAATTTTGGCATATTTCGAATGGAAGGCAGCTCGGACTAGAAAAATCCCAGGCTTAGGAACATGAAGAGGTTTTCTCCGCAGAATAAAGCCCTGATCCCCAGGGTCATAGGGGCTGCTTGTAGGTGCCATGGGGCGGTTTCAGGCCATGTATGTCTTTTGGTGCTGGCTGGTTCGGTTTGGGAGCTATTGCTGGACGTACGGCATGTTAGAAGGGAAGGCCGCTCTGGCTAAGAAAATACCAGGCTGAGGAACATGAAGAGGTTTTCTCCGCAGAAGAAAGCCCTGAGCCCCAGAGTAACAGGGGCTGCTTGTAGGTGCCATGGGGCGGTTTCAGGCCATGTATGTCTTTTGGTGCTGGATGCTTCGGTTTGGGAGCTATTGCTGGACGTTCGGCATGTTTGGAAGGGAAGGCCTCTCTGCTGGGAAAAATCCCAGGCTGAGGGACATGAAGAGGTTTTCTCCGCAGAATAAAGCCCTGAGCCCCAAGGTCACAGGGGCTGCTTGTAGGTGCCATGGAACGATTTCAGGCCATGTATGTCTTTTGGTGCTGGCTCCTTCGTTTTGGGAACTATTGCTGGACGTTCGTCATGTTTGGAAGGGAAGGCCGCTCGTGCTAGGTAAATCCCAGATGGATGGACATGAAGAGCTTTTCTCCGCAGAATAAAAGTCGAATCCCCTTGTTCGTAGCGGTTTCTTGTAGGTGCCATGGGACTGTTTCAGGCCATGTATGTCTTTTTTGTGCTGGCTGCTTCGTTTTGGGAGCTATTGCTGGAAGTTCGGCATGTTTGGAAGGGAAGGCCACTCCGGCTAGGAAAATGCCAGATGAAGGGACATGAAGAGGTTTTCTCCATAGAATAAAGCCCTGAGCCCCAAGGTCAGAGGGGCTGCTTGTAGGTGCCATGGGGTGTTTTCAGGCAATCTATGTCTTTTGGTGCTGGCTGCTTCGGTTTGGGAGCTATTGCTGGACGTTCGGCATGTTTGGAACGGAAGGCCGCTCCGGCTAGAAAAATCCCAGGCTGAGGGACATGAAGAGTTTTTCTCCTCAGCATAACACCCTGATCCCAAAAAACATAAGTGCTGCTTCTAGGTGCCATGGGGCGTTTTCAGGCCACGTATGTCTTTTGGTGCTGGCTGCTTCGGTTTGGGAGCTATTGCTGGACATTCGGCATGTTTGAAAGGGAAGACCGCTCCGGCAAGAGAAATCCCAGTGGAGGGACATGAAAAGGTTTTCTCCGCAGAATAAAGCCCTGAGCCCCAATGTCACAGGGGCTGACTGTAGGTACCATGGGGCGGTTTCAGGCCATGTATGTCTTTTGGTGCTGGCTGCTTCGGTTTGGGAGCTATTGCTGGACATTCGGCATGTTTGGAAGGGAAGGCCGCGCCGGCTAGAAAAATCCCAGATGGAGGGACATGAAGAGGTTTTCTCCCCCGAAAAAACCCTGAGCCCCAAAGGACATAAGCCTGCTTGTAGGTACCATGGGGCGGTTTTAGGCCATGTATGACTTTTGGTGCTGGCTGCTTCGTTTTGGGAGCTATTGCTGGACATTCGGCATGTTTGGAAGGGAAGGCCGCTCCGGCTAGAAAAATCCCAGGCTGAGGGACATGAAGAGGTTTTCTCCGCAGAATAAAACCCTGAGGCCCAGGGTCACAGGGGCTGCTTGTAGGTGCCATGGTGTGGTTTCAGGCCATGTATGTCTTTTGGTGCTGGCTGCTTCGGTTTGGGAGCTATTGCTGGACGTTCGGCAGGTTTAGAAGGGAAGGCCGCTCCGGCTAGAAAATTCCCAGGCTGAGGGTCATGAAGAGGTATTCTCCACAGAATAAAGCCCTTAGCCCCAAGGTCACAGGGGCTGCTTCTAGGTGCCATGGGGCTGTTGCAGGCCATGTATGTCTTTTGGTGCTGCCTGCTTCGGTTTGGGAGCTATTGCTGGACATTCGGCATGTTTGGAAGGGAAGGCCGCTCCGGCTAGAAAAACTCTAGGTGAAGGGACATGAAGAGGTTTTCTCCACAAAATAAAGCCCTAAGCCCCAAGGTCACAGGGGCTGCTTGTAGGTGCCATGGGGCGGTTTCAGGCCATGTATGTCTTTTGGTGCTAACTACTTCGGTTTGGGAGCTATTGCTGGACGTTGGGCATGTTTGGCAGGGAAGGCCGCTCCGGCTAGAGAAATCCCAGTGGAAAGACACGAAGAGGTTTTCTCCGCAGAATAAAGCCCTGAGCACCACTGTCAAAGAGGCTGCTTGTAGGTGCCATGGGGCGGATTCAGGCCATGTATGTCTTTTGGTACTGGCTGCTTCGGTTTGGGAGCTATTGCTGGACATTCAGCATGTTTGGAAGCAAAGGCCGTTACAGCTAGAAAAATCCAGGTGCAGTGACATGAAGAGGTTTTCTCCGCAGAATAAAGCCCTGAGCCCCAGAGTCAGTGGGGATGCTAGTAGGTGCCATGGTGCGGTTTCAGGCCATGTATGTCTTTTGGTGCTGGCTGCTTCAGTTTGGGAGCTATTGCTGGACGTTCGGCATGGTTGGAAGGGAAGGCCGCTCCGTCAAGAAAAATCCGAGCTTGAGGGACATGAAGAGGTTTTCTCCGCAGAATAAAGCCCTTACCCCCAAGGTCACAGGGGCTGCTTGTAGGTGCCATGGGGCGGTTTCAGGCCATGTATGTCTTTTGGTACTGGCTGCTTCGGTTTTGGAGCTATTGCTGGACGTTCTTTATGTTTGGAAGGGAAGGCCGCTCCGACAGGAAAAATCCCAGGTGAAGAGATATGAAGAGGTTTTCTCCGCAGAATAAAGCCCTGAGCCCCAAGGTCACAGGGGCTGCTTGTAGGTGCCATGGGGCGGTTTCAGGCCATGTATGTCTTTTGGTGCTGGCTGCTTCGGTTTGGGAGCTATTGCTGGACGTTCGGCATGTTTGGAAGGGAAGGCCGCTCCGTCAAGAAAAATCCCCGGCTGAGGGACATGAAGAGGTTTTCTCCGCAGAATAAAGCACTTACCCCCAAGGTCACAGGGGCTGCTTGTAGGTGCCATGGGGCGGTTTCAGGCCATGTATGTCTTTTGGTGCTGGCTGCTTCGGTTTGGGAGATATTGCTGGACGTTCGGCATGTTTGGAAGGGAAGGCCACTCCGGCTAGAAAAATCCCAGGCTGAGGGACATGAAGATGTTTTCTCCGCAGAATAACGGCCTGATCCCAAAAACATAAGGGCTGCTTCTAGGTGCCATGGGGTGGTTTCAGGCCATGTATGTCTTTTGGTGCTGGCTGCTTCGGTTTGGGAGCTATTGCTGGACGTTCGGCATGTTTGGAAGGGAAGGCCGCTCTGGTGTGCAAAATCCCAGATAGAGAGACATAAAGATGTTTTTACCGAAAAATAACGCCCTGATCCTAAATGTCATATAGGCTTCTTGCAGGTGCCACGGAGCTGTTTAAGGCCATGTATGTCTTTTGATGCTGGCTGCTTCGGTTTGGGAGCTATTGCTGGACGTTCGGCATGTTTGGAAGTGAAGGCCGCTCCGGCTAGAAAAAACCCAGATGGTGGGACATGAAGAGGTTTTCTCCGCAGAAAAAATCCCTGAACCCAAAGGACATACGCCTGCTTGTAGGTGCCATGGGGCCGTTTCAGGCCATGTATGTCTTTTGGTGCTGGCTGCTTCGGTTTGGGAGCTATTGCTGGACGTTCGGCATGTTTGGAAGGAAAGGCCGCTCCGGCGGAAAAAATCCCAGGCTGAGTGACATGAGAATGTTTTATCCGCAGAAGAATGCCCTGCGTCCAGGGGTCACAGGGGCTGCTTGAAGGTGCCTTGGGGCGGTTTCAGGCCATGTATGTCTTTTGGTGCTGGCTGCTTCAGTTTTAGAGCTATTGCTGGACGTTCGGCATCTTTGGAAGGGAAGGCCACTCTGGTGGGTAAAATCCCAGATGGATGGACATGAAGAGGTTTTCTCTGCAGAAAAAAAACCTGATCCCCAAGTTCACAGCGTCTGCTTGTACGTGCCATGGGGCGGTTTCAGACCATGTATGTCTTTTGGTGCTGGCTGCTTCGGTTTGGGAGCTATTGCTGGACGTTCGGCCTGTTTGGAAGGGAAGGCCGCTGTGGTAGGTAAAATCCCAAATGGAGGGACATGAAGAGGTTTTCTCCGCGGAATTACGCCCTGATCCCAAAGGTCATAAAGGAGTCTTGTAGGTGCCATGGAGCGGTTTCAGGCCATGTATGTCCTCTGGTGCTGGCTGCTTCGGTTTGGGAGCTATTGCTAGACGTTTGGCATGTTTGGAAGGGAAGGCCGCTCCGGCTAGAAAAATCCCAGGCTGAGGGACATGAAGAGGTTTTCTCCGCGGAATAAAGCCCTGAGCCCCAAGGTCACAGAGGCTGCTTGTAGGTGCCATGTGGCGGTTTCAGGCCATGTATGTCTTTTGGTGCTGGCTGCTTCGGTTTGGGAGCTATTGCTGGACGTTCGGCTTGTTTGGAAGGGAAGGCCACTCTGGCTGGAAGAATCCCAGGCTGAGGTACATGAAGAGGTCTTCTCTGCAGAAAAAAACCCTGATCCCCAAGTTCACAGCGGTTGCTTGTAGGTGCCATTGGGCCAGTTTCAGGCCATGTATGTCTTTTGGTGCTGGCTGCTTCGGTTTGGGATCTATTGCTGGACGTTCGGCATGTTTGGAAGGGAAGGCCGCTCTGGCTAGAAAATTCCCAGGTAAAGGGACATGAAGAGGTTTTCTCTGCAGAAGAAAGCCCTGAGACCCAATGTCAGAGAGGCTGCTAGTAGGTGCCATGGGGCGGTTTCAGGCCATGTATGTCTTCTGGTGCTGGCTGCTTCGGTTTGGGAGCTATTGCTGGACGTTCAGTATGTTTCGAAGGGAAGGCCGCTCCGGTTAGAAAAAACCCAGGTGGAGGGACATGAAGAGGTTTTCTCCACAGAATAAAGCCCTGAGCCCCAAGGTCACAGGGGCTGCTTATAGGTGCCATGGGGCGGTTTCAGGCTATCTATGTCTTTTGTTGCTTGCTGCTTCGGTTTGGGAGCTATTACTGGACGTTGGGCATGTTTGGAAGGGAAGGCCGCTCTTGCTAGAAAAATCCCCGGCTGAGGGACATGAAGAGGTTGTCTCCGCAGAATAAAGCCCTGATCCCAAAGGACATAAGGGCTGCTTGTAGGTGCCATGGGTCAGTCTCAGACCATGTATGTCTTTTGGTGCTGGCTGCTTCGGTTTGGGAGCTATTGCTGGACGTTCAGCATGTTTGGAAGGGAAGGCCATTCTAGCTAGAAAAATCATAGGTGGAGGGACATGAAGAGGTTTTCTCCATAGAATAAAGCCCTGAACCCCAGGGTCACAGGGGCTGCTTGTAGGTGCCATGGGGCGTTTTCAGGCCATGTATGTCTTTTGGTGCTGGCTGCTTCGGTATGGGAGCTATTTCTGGACGTTCGGCAAGTTTAGAAGGGAAGGCTGCTCCGGCTAGAAAAATCCCTGGTAGAGGGACATGAAGAGGTTTTCTCCGCAGAATAAAGTCCTGAGCCCCAATGTAAGAGAGGCTGATAGTAGGTGCCATGGGGCGGTTTCAGGCCATGTATGTCTTTTGGTGCTGGCTGCTTCGGTTTGGGAGCTATTGCTGGACGTTCGGCATGTTTGGAAGGGAAGGCCACTCCGGCTAGAAAAATCCCAGGCTGAGGGACATGAAGAGGTTTTCTCCATAGAATAAAGCCCTGAGCCCCAGGGTCAGTGGGGCTGCTTGTAGGTGATATGGGGCGGTTTCAGGCCATGAATGTCTTTTGGTGTTGGCTGCTTCGGTTTGGGAGCTATTGCTGGACATTCGGCATGTTTGGAAGGGAAGGCCGCTCCGGCGGGAAAAGTCCCAGGTGAAGGGACTTGAAGAGGTTTTCTCCACAGAATAAAGCCCTGAGCCCCAAGGTCACAGGGGCTACTTATAGGTGCCATGGGGCGGTTTCAGGCCATGTATATCTTTTGGTGCTGGCTGCTTCGATTTGGGAGCTATTGCTGGACGTTGGGCATGTTTGGAAGGGAAGGCCGCTCTGGCTAGAAAAATCCCAGGTGGAGGGACATGAAGAGGTTTTCTCCGCAGAATAACGCCCTGATCCCAAAGGACATAAGGGCTGCTTGTAGGTGCCATGGGGCGGTTTCAGGCCATGTATGTCTTTTGGTGCTGGCTGCTTCGGTTTGGGAGCTATTGCTGGACGTTCGGAATGTTTGAAAGGGAAGGCCGCTCTGGCTAGAAAAAGCCACGGCTGAGGGACATGAAGAGGTTTTCTCCGCAGATTTAAACCCTGATCCCCAAGTTCATAGCGGTTTCTTGTAATTGCATGGGGCGGTTTCATGCCATGTATGTCTTTTGGTGCTGGCTGCTTCGGTTTGGGAGCTATTGCTGGACGTTCGGCATGTTTGGAGGGGAAGGCCGCTCTGGCTAGAAAAATCCCAGGTGGAGGGACATGAAGAGGTTTTCTCCGCAGAATAAATCCCTGAGCCCCAATGTCAGAGAGGCTGCTTGTAGGTGCCATGGGACGGTTTCAGGCCATGTATGTCTTTTGGTGCTGGCTGCTTCGGTTTGGGAGCTATTGCTGGATGTTCGGCATGTTTAGAAGGGAAGGCCGATCCGGCTAGAAAAATCCCAGTCTGAGGGACATGAAGAGGTTTTCTCCGCAATATTAAACCCTGATCCCCAAGTTCATAGCGGTTTCTTGTAGGTGCAATGGGGCGGTTTCATGCCATGTATGTCTTTTGGTGCTGGCTGCTTCGGTTTGGGAGCTATTGCTGGACGTTCGGCATGTATGGAAGGGAAGGCCGCTCCGGCTAGAAAAATCCCAGGCTGAGGGACATGAAGAGGTTTTCTCCACAGAATAAAGCCCTGAGCCCCAAGGTCACAGGGGCTGCTTGTAGGTGCCATGGAACGATTTCAGGCCATGTATGTCTTTTGGTGCTGGCTCCTTCGTTTTGGGAACTATTGCTGGACGTTCGTCATGTTTGGAAGGGAAGGCCGCTCGTGCTAGGTAAGTCCCAGATGGATGGACATGAAGAGCTTTTCTCCGCAGAATAAAAGTCGAATCCCCTTGTTCGTAGCGGTTTCTTGTAGGTGCCATGGGACTGTTTCAGGCCATGTATGTCTTTTTTGTGCTGGCTGCTTCGTTTTGGGAGCTATTGCTGGAAGTTCGGCATGTTTGGAAGGGAAGGCCACTCCGGCTAGGAAAATGCCAGATGAAGGGACATGAAGAGGTTTTCTCCATAGAATAAAGCCCTGAGCCCCAAGGTCAGAGGGGCTGCTTGTAGGTGCCATGGGGTGTTTTCAGGCAATCTATGTCTTTTGGTGCTGGCTGCTTCGGTTTGGGAGCTATTGCTGGACGTTCGGCATGTTTGGAACGGAAGGCCGCTCCGGCTAGAAAAATCCCAGGCTGAGGGACATGAAGAGTTTTTCTCCTCAGCATAACACCCTGATCCCAAAAAACATAAGTGCTGCTTCTAGGTGCCATGGGGCGTTTTCAGGCCACGTATGTCTTTTGGTGCTGGCTGCTTCGGTTTGGGAGCTATTGCTGGACATTCGGCATGTTTGAAAGGGAAGACCGCTCCGGCAAGAGAAATCCCAGTGGAGGGACATGAAGAGGTTTTCTCCGCAGAATAAAGCCCTGAGCCCCAATGTCACAGGGGCTGACTGTAGGTACCATGGGGCGGTTTCAGGCCATGTATGTCTTTTGGTGCTGGCTGCTTCGGTTTGGGAGCTATTGCTGGACATTCGGCATGTTTGGAAGGGAAGGCCGCGCCGGCTAGAAAAATCCCAGATGGAGGGACATGAAGAGGTTTTCTCCCCCGAAAAAACCCTGAGCCCCAAAGGACATAAGCCTGCTTGTAGGTACCATGGGGCGGTTTTAGGCCATGTATGACTTTTGGTGCTGGCTGCTTCGTTTTGGGAGCTATTGCTGGACATTCGGCATGTTTGGAAGGGAAGGCCGCTCCGGCTAGAAAAATCCCAGGCTGAGGGACATGAAGAGGTTTTCTCCGCAGAATAAAACCCTGAGGCCCAGGGTCACAGGGGCTGCTTGTAGGTGCCATGGTGTGGTTTCAGGCCATGTATGTCTTTTGGTGCTGGCTGCTTCGGTTTGGGAGCTATTGCTGGACGTTCGGCAGGTTTAGAAGGGAAGGCCGCTCCGGCTAGAAAATTCCCAGGCTGAGGGTCATGAAGAGGTATTCTCCACAGAATAAAGCCCTTAGCCCCAAGGTCACAGGGGCTGCTTGTAGGTGCCATGGGGCTGTTGCAGGCCATGTATGTCTTTTGGTGCTGCCTGCTTCGGTTTGGGAGCTATTGCTGGACATTCGGCATGTTTGGAAGGGAAGGCCGCTCCGGCTAGAAAAACTCTAGGTGAAGGGACATGAAGAGGTTTTCTCCACAAAATAAAGCCCTAAGCCCCAAGGTCACAGGGGCTGCTTGTAGGTGCCATGGGGCGGTTTCAGGCCATGTATGTCTTTTGGTGCTAACTACTTCGGTTTGGGAGCTATTGCTGGACGTTGGGCATGTTTGGCAGGGAAGGCCGCTCCGGCTAGAGAAATCCCAGTGGAAAGACACGAAGAGGTTTTCTCCGCAGAATAAAGCCCTGAGCACCACTGTCAAAGAGGCTGCTTGTAGGTGCCATGGGGCGGATTCAGGCCATGTATGTCTTTTGGTACTGGCTGCTTCGGTTTGGGAGCTATTGCTGGACATTCAGCATGTTTGGAAGCAAAGGCCGTTACAGCTAGAAAAATCCAGGTGCAGTGACATGAAGAGGTTTTCTCCGCAGAATAAAGCCCTGAGCCCCAGAGTCAGTGGGGATGCTAGTAGGTGCCATGGTGCGGTTTCAGGCCATGTATGTCTTTTGGTGCTGGCTGCTTCAGTTTGGGTGCTATTGCTGGACGTTCGGCATGGTTGGAAGGGAAGGCCGCTCCGTCAAGAAAAATCCGAGCTTGAGGGACATGAAGAGGTTTTCTCCGCAGAATAAAGCCCTTACCCCCAAGGTCACAGGGGCTGCTTGTAGGTGCCATGGGGCGGTTTCAGGCCATGTATGTCTTTTGGTGCTGGCTGCTTCGGTTTTGGAGCTATTGCTGGACGTTCGGCATGTTTGGAAGGGAAGGCCGCTCCGGCTAGAAAAATCCCAGGCTGAGGGACATGAAGATGTTTTCTCCGCAGCATAACACCCTGATCCCAAAAAACATAAGTGCTGCTTCTAAGTGCCATGGGACGGTTTCAGGCCATGTATGTCTTTTTTGTGCTGGCTGCTTCGTTTTGGGAGCTATTGCTGGAAGTTCGGCATGTTTGGAAGGGAAGGCCACTCCGGCTAGGAAAATGCCAGATGAAGGGACATGAAGAGGTTTTCTCCATAGAATAAAGCCCTGAACGCCAGGGTCACAGGGGCTGCTTGTAGGTGCCATGGGGCGGTTTCAGGCCATGTATTTCTTTTGATGCTGGCTGCTTCGCTTTGGTAGCTATTGCTGGACGTTCGATATGTTTGGAATGGAAGGCCGCTCCGGCTAGAAAAATCCCAGTTGAGGGACATGAAGAGGTATTCTCCGCAGAATAAAGCCCTGAGCCCCAAGGTCAGAGGGGCTGCTTGTAGGTGCCATGGGGTGTTTTCAGGCAATCTATGTCTTTTGGTGCTGGCTGCTTCGGTTTGGGAGCTATTGCTGGACGTTCGGCATGTTTGGAACGGAAGGCCGCTCCGGCTAGAAAAATCCCAGGCTGAGGGACATGAAGAGTTTTTCTCCTCAGCATAACACCCTGATCCCAAAAAACATAAGTGCTGCTTCTAGGTGCCATGGGGCGTTTTCAGGCCACGTATGTCTTTTGGTGCTGGCTGCTTCGGTTTGGGAGCTATTGCTGGACATTCGGCATGTTTGAAAGGGAAGACCGCTCCGGCAAGAGAAATCCCAGTGGAGGGACATGAAGAGGTTTTCTCCGCAGAATAAAGCCCTGAGCCCCAATGTCACAGGGGCTGACTGTAGGTACCATGGGGCGGTTTCAGGCCATGTATGTCTTTTGGTGCTGGCTGCTTCGGTTTGGGAGCTATTGCTGGACATTCGGCATGTTTGGAAGGGAAGGCCGCGCCGGCTAGAAAAATCCCAGATGGAGGGACATGAAGAGGTTTTCTCCCCCGAAAAAACCCTGAGCCCCAAAGGACATAAGCCTGCTTGTAGGTACCATGGGGCGGTTTTAGGCCATGTATGACTTTTGGTGCTGGCTGCTTCGTTTTGGGAGCTATTGCTGGACATTCGGCATGTTTGGAAGGGAAGGCCGCTCCGGCTAGAAAAATCCCAGGCTGAGGGACATGAAGAGGTTTTCTCCGCAGAATAAAACCCTGAGGCCCAGGGTCACAGGGGCTGCTTGTAGGTGCCATGGTGTGGTTTCAGGCCATGTATGTCTTTTGGTGCTGGCTGCTTCGGTTTGGGAGCTATTGCTGGACGTTCGGCAGGTTTAGAAGGGAAGGCCGCTCCGGCTAGAAAATTCCCAGGCTGAGGGTCATGAAGAGGTATTCTCCACAGAATAAAGCCCTTAGCCCCAAGGTCACAGGGGCTGCTTGTAGGTGCCATGGGGCTGTTGCAGGCCATGTATGTCTTTTGGTGCTGCCTGCTTCGGTTTGGGAGCTATTGCTGGACATTCGGCATGTTTGGAAGGGAAGGCCGCTCCGGCTAGAAAAACTCTAGGTGAAGGGACATGAAGAGGTTTTCTCCACAAAATAAAGCCCTAAGCCCCAAGGTCACAGGGGCTGCTTGTAGGTGCCATGGGGCGGTTTCAGGCCATGTATGTCTTTTGGTGCTAACTACTTCGGTTTGGGAGCTATTGCTGGACGTTGGGCATGTTTGGCAGGGAAGGCCGCTCCGGCTAGAGAAATCCCAGTGGAAAGACACGAAGAGGTTTTCTCCGCAGAATAAAGCCCTGAGCACCACTGTCAAAGAGGCTGCTTGTAGGTGCCATGGGGCGGATTCAGGCCATGTATGTCTTTTGGTACTGGCTGCTTCGGTTTGGGAGCTATTGCTGGACATTCAGCATGTTTGGAAGCAAAGGCCGTTACAGCTAGAAAAATCCAGGTGCAGTGACATGAAGAGGTTTTCTCCGCAGAATAAAGCCCTGAGCCCCAGAGTCAGTGGGGATGCTAGTAGGTGCCATGGTGCGGTTTCAGGCCATGTATGTCTTTTGGTGCTGGCTGCTTCAGTTTGGGTGCTATTGCTGGACGTTCGGCATGGTTGGAAGGGAAGGCCGCTCCGTCAAGAAAAATCCGAGCTTGAGGGACATGAAGAGGTTTTCTCCGCAGAATAAAGCCCTTACCCCCAAGGTCACAGGGGCTGCTTGTAGGTGCCATGGGGCGGTTTCAGGCCATGTATGTCTTTTGGTGCTGGCTGCTTCGGTTTTGGAGCTATTGCTGGACGTTCGGCATGTTTGGAAGGGAAGGCCGCTCCGGCTAGAAAAATCCCAGGCTGAGGGACATGAAGATGTTTTCTCCGCAGCATAACACCCTGATCCCAAAAAACATAAGTGCTGCTTCTAAGTGCCATGGGACGGTTTCAGGCCATGTATGTCTTTTTTGTGCTGGCTGCTTCGTTTTGGGAGCTATTGCTGGAAGTTCGGCATGTTTGGAAGGGAAGGCCACTCCGGCTAGGAAAATGCCAGATGAAGGGACATGAAGAGGTTTTCTCCATAGAATAAAGCCCTGAACGCCAGGGTCACAGGGGCTGCTTGTAGGTGCCATGGGGCGGTTTCAGGCCATGTATTTCTTTTGATGCTGGCTGCTTCGCTTTGGTAGCTATTGCTGGACGTTCGATATGTTTGGAATGGAAGGCCGCTCCGGCTAGAAAAATCCCAGTTGAGGGACATGAAGAGGTATTCTCCGCAGAATAAAGCCCTGAGCCCCAAGGTCACAGGGGCTGCTTGTAGGTGCCATGGAACGATTTCAGGCCATGTATGTCTTTTGGTGCTGGCTCCTTCGTTTTGGGAACTATTGCTGGACGTTCGTCATGTTTGGAAGGGAAGGCCGCTCGTGCTAGGTAAGTCCCAGATGGATGGACATGAAGAGCTTTTCTCCGCAGAATAAAAGTTGAATCCCCTAGTTCGTAGCGGTTTCTTGTAGGTGCCATGGGACGGTTTCAGGCCATGTATGTCTTTTTTGTGCTGGCTGCTTCGTTTTGGGAGCTATTGCTGGAAGTTCGGCATGTTTGGAAGGGAAGGCCACTCCGGCTAGGAAAATGCCAGATGAAGGGACATGAAGAGGTTTTCTCCATAGAATAAAGCCCTGAACGCCAGGGTCACAGGGGCTGCTTGTAGGTGCCATGGGGTGTTTTCAGGCAATCTATGTCTTTTGGTGCTGGCTGCTTCGGTTTGGGAGCTATTGCTGGACGTTCGGCATGTTTGGAACGGAAGGCCGCTCCGGCTAGAAAAATCCCAGGCTGAGGGACATGAAGAGTTTTTCTCCTCAGCATAACACCCTGATCCCAAAAAACATAAGTGCTGCTTCTAGGTGCCATGGGGCGTTTTCAGGCCACGTATGTCTTTTGGTGCTGGCTGCTTCGGTTTGGGAGCTATTGCTGGACATTCGGCATGTTTGAAAGGGAAGACCGCTCCGGCAAGAGAAATCCCAGTGGAGGGACATGAAGAGGTTTTCTCCGCAGAATAAAGCCCTGAGCCCCAATGTCACAGGGGCTGACTGTAGGTACCATGGGGCGGTTTCAGGCCATGTATGTCTTTTGGTGCTGGCTGCTTCGGTTTGGGAGCTATTGCTGGACATTCGGCATGTTTGGAAGGGAAGGCCGCGCCGGCTAGAAAAATCCCAGATGGAGGGACATGAAGAGGTTTTCTCCCCCGAAAAAACCCTGAGCCCCAAAGGACATAAGCCTGCTTGTAGGTACCATGGGGCGGTTTTAGGCCATGTATGACTTTTGGTGCTGGCTGCTTCGTTTTGGGAGCTATTGCTGGACATTCGGCATGTTTGGAAGGGAAGGCCGCTCCGGCTAGAAAAATCCCAGGCTGAGGGACATGAAGAGGTTTTCTCCGCAGAATAAAACCCTGAGGCCCAGGGTCACAGGGGCTGCTTGTAGGTGCCATGGTGTGGTTTCAGGCCATGTATGTCTTTTGGTGCTGGCTGCTTCGGTTTGGGAGCTATTGCTGGACGTTCGGCAGGTTTAGAAGGGAAGGCCGCTCCGGCTAGAAAATTCCCAGGCTGAGGGTCATGAAGAGGTATTCTCCACAGAATAAAGCCCTTAGCCCCAATGTCACAGGGGCTGCTTCTAGGTGCCATGGGGCTGTTGCAGGCCATGTATGTCTTTTGGTGCTGCCTGCTTCGGTTTGGGAGCTATTGCTGGACATTCGGCATGTTTGGAAGGGAAGGCCGCTCCGGCTAGAAAAACTCTAGGTGAAGGGACATGAAGAGGTTTTCTCCACAAAATAAAGCCCTAAGCCCCAAGGTCACAGGGGCTGCTTGTAGGTGCCATGGGGCGGTTTCAGGCCATGTATGTCTTTTGGTGCTAACTACTTCGGTTTGGGAGCTATTGCTGGACGTTGGGCATGTTTGGCAGGGAAGGCCGCTCCGGCTAGAGAAATCACAGTGGAAAGACACGAAGAGGTTTTCTCCGCAGAATAAAGCCCTGAGCACCAATGTCAAAGAGGCTGCTTGTAGGTGCCATGGGGCGGTTTCAGGCCATGTATGTCTTTTGGTACTGGCTGCTTCGGTTTGGGAGCTATTGCTGGACATTCGGCATGTTTGGAAGCAAAGGCCGTTACAGCTAGAAAAATCCAGGTGCAGTGACATGAAGAGGTTTTCTCCGCAGAATAAAGCCCTGAGCCCCAGAGTCAGTGGGGATGCTAGTAGGTGCCATGGTGCGGTTTCAGGCCATGTATGTCTTTTGGTGCTGGCTGCTTCAGTTTGGGTGCTATTGCTGAACGTTCGGCATGGTTGGAAGGGAAGGCCGCTCCGTCAAGAAAAATCCGAGCTTGAGGGACATGAAGAGGTTTTCTCCGCAGAATAAAACCCTTACCCCCAAGGTCACAGGGGCTGCTTGTAGGTGCCATGGGGCGGTTTCAGGCCATATATGTCTTTTGGTGCTGGCTGCTTCGGTTTGGGAGCTATTGCTGGACGTTCGGCATGTTTGGAAGGGAAGGCCGCTCCGGCTAGAAAAATCCCAGGCTGAGGGACATGAAGATGTTTTCTCCGCAGCATAACACCCTGATCCCAAAAAACATAAGTGCTGCTTCTAAGTGCCATGGGGCGTTTTCAGGCCACGTATGACTTTTGGTGCTGGCTGCTTCGGTTTGGGAGCTATTGCTGGACGTTCGGCATGTTTGGAAGGGAAGGCCGCTCCTGCTAGAAAAATCCAGGTGGAGTGACATGAAGAGGTTTTCTCCGCAGAATAAAGCACTGAGCCCCAAAGTCACTGGGGATGCTTATAGTTGCCATGGGGCGTTTTCAGGCCATGTATGTCTTTTGGTGCTGGCTGCTTCAGTTTGGGAGCTATTGCTGGACGTTCTTTATGTTTGGAAGGGAAGGCCGCTCCGACAGGAAAAATCCCAGGTGAAGAGATATGAAGAGGTTTTCTCCGCAGAATAAAGCCCTGAGCCCCAAGGTCACAGGGGCTGCTTGTAGGTGCCATGGGGCGGTTTCAGGCCATGTATGTCTTTTGGTGCTGGCTGCTTCGGTTTGGGAGATATTGCTGGACGTTCGGCATGTTTGGAAGGGAAGGCCACTCCGGCTAGAAAAATCCCAGGCTGAGGGACATGAAGATGTTTTCTCCGCAGAATAACGGCCTGATCCCAAAAACATAAGGGCTGCTTCTAGGTGCCATGGGGCGGTTTCATGCCATGTATGTCTTTTGGTGCTGGCTGCTTCGGTTTGGGAGCTATTGCTGGACGTTCGGCCTGTTTCGAAGGGAAGGCCGCTGTGGTAGGTAAAATCCCAAATGGAGGGACATGAAGAGGTTTTCTCCGCGGAATAAAGCCCTGAGCCCCAAGGTCACAGAGGCTGCTAGTAGGTGCCATGGGGCGGTTTCAGGCCATGTATGTCTTTTGGTGCTGGCTGCTTCGGTTTGGGAGCTATTGCTGGACGTTCGGCTTGTTTGGAAGGGAAGGCCACTCTGGCTGGAAGAATCCCAGGCTGAGGTACATGAAGAGGTCTTCTCTGCAGAAAAAAACCCTGATCCCCAAGTTCACAGCGGTTGCTTGTAGGTGCCATTGGGCCAGTTTCAGGCCATGTATGTCTTTTGGTGCTGGCTGCTTCGGTTTGGGATCTATTGCTGGACGTTCGGCATGTTTGGAAGGGAAGGCCGCTCTGGCTAGAAAATTCCCAGGTAAAGGGACATGAAGAGGTTTTCTCTGCAGAAGAAAGCCCTGAGACCCAATGTCAGAGAGGCTGCTAGTAGGTGCCATGGGGCGGTTTCAGGCCATGTATGTCTTCTGGTGCTGGCTGCTTCGGTTTGGGAGCTATTGCTGGACGTTCGGCATGTTTGGAAGGGAAGCCTTCTCTGGCTAGAAAAATCCCAGGCTGAGGGACATGAAGAGGTATTCTCCGCAGAATAAAGCCCTGAGCCCCAGGTTCACAGGGGCTGCTAGTAGGTGCCATGGGGCGTTTTCAGGCCATGTATTTCTTTTGATGCTGGCTGCTTCGGTTTGGGAGCTATTGCTGGACGTTCGGCATGTTTGGAAGGGAAGGCCACTCCGGCTAGAAAAATCCCAGGCTGAGGGACATGAAGAGGTTTTCTCCGCAGAAGAAAGCCCTGAGCCCCAATGTCAGAGAGGCTGCTAGTAGGTTCCATGGGGCGATTTCAGGCCATGTATGTCTTTTGGTGCTGGCTGCTTCGGTATGGGAGCTATTTCTGGACGTTCGGCAAGTTTAGAAGGGAAGGCCATTCTAGCTAGAAAAATCCCTGGTAGAGGGACATGAAGAGGTTTTCTCCATAGAATAAAGTCCTGAGCCCCAATGTAAGAGAGGCTGATAGTAGGTGCCATGGGGCGGTTTCAGGCCATGTATGTCTTTTGGTGCTGGCTGCTTCGGTTTGGGAGCTATTGCTGGACGTTCGGCATGTTTGGAAGGGAAGGCCACTCCGGCTAGAAAAATCCCAGGTGAAGGGACTTGAAGAGGTTTTCTCCATAGAATAAAGCCCTGAGCCCCAGGGTCAGTGGGGCTGCTTGTAGGTGATATGGGGCGGTTTCAGGCCATGAATGTCTTTTGGTGTTGGCTGCTTCGGTTTGGGAGCTATTGCTGGACATTCGGCATGTTTGGAAGGGAAGGCCGCTCCGGCGGGAAAAGTCCCAGGTGAAGGGACTTGAAGAGGTTTTCTCCACAGAATAAAGCCCTGAGCCCCAAGGACATAAGGGCTGCTTGTAGGTGCCATGGGGCGGTTTCAGGCCATGTATGTCTTTTGGTGCTGGCTGCTTCGGTTTGGGAGCTATTGCTGGACGTTCGGCATGTTTCAAAGGGAAGGCCGCTCTGGCTAGAAAAAGCCACGGCTGAGGGACATGAAGAGGTTTTCTCCGCAGATTTAAACCCTGATCCCCAAGTTCATAGCGGTTTCTTGTAATTGCATGGGGCGGTTTCATGCCATGTATGTCTTTTGGTGCTGGCTGCTTCGGTTTGGGAGCTATTGCTGGACGTTCGGCATGTTTGGAGGGGAAGGCCGCTCTGGCTAGAAAAATCCCAGGTGGAGGGACATGAAGAGGTTTTCTCCGCAGAATAAATCCCTGAGCCCCAATGTCAGAGAGGCTGCTTGTAGGTGCCATGGGACGGTTTCAGGCCATGTATGTCTTTTGGTGCTGGCTGCTTCGGTTTGGGAGCTATTGCTGGATGTTCGGCATGTTTAGAAGGGAAGGCCGATCCGGCTAGAAAAATCCCAGTCTGAGGGACATGAAGAGGTTTTCTCCGCAATATTAAACCCTGATCCCCAAGTTCATAGCGGTTTCTTGTAGGTGCAATGGGGCGGTTTCATGCCATGTATGTCTTTTGGTGCTGGCTGCTTCGGTTTGGGAGCTATTGCTGGACGTTCGGCATGTATGGAAGGGAAGGCCGCTCCGGCTAGAAAAATCCCAGGCTGAGGGACATGAAGAGGTTTTCTCCGCAGAATAAAGCCCTGAGCCCCAAGGTCACAGGGGCTGCTTGTAGGTGCCATGGAACGATTTCAGGCCATGTATGTCTTTTGGTGCTGGCTCCTTCGTTTTGGGAACTATTGCTGGACGTTCGTCATGTTTGGAAGGGAAGGCCGCTCGTGCTAGGTAAGTCCCAGATGGATGGACATGAAGAGCTTTTCTCCGCAGAATAAAAGTTGAATCCCCTAGTTCGTAGCGGTTTCTTGTAGGTGCCATGGGACGGTTTCAGGCCATGTATGTCTTTTTTGTGCTGGCTGCTTCGTTTTGGGAGCTATTGCTGGAAGTTCGGCATGTTTGGAAGGGAAGGCCACTCCGGCTAGGAAAATGCCAGATGAAGGGACATGAAGAGGTTTTCTCCATAGAATAAAGCCCTGAACGCCAGGGTCACAGGGGCTGCTTGTAGGTGCCATGGGGTGTTTTCAGGCAATCTATGTCTTTTGGTGCTGGCTGCTTCGGTTTGGGAGCTATTGCTGGACGTTCGGCATGTTTGGAACGGAAGGCCGCTCCGGCTAGAAAAATCCCAGGCTGAGGGACATGAAGAGTTTTTCTCCTCAGCATAACACCCTGATCCCAAAAAACATAAGTGCTGCTTCTAGGTGCCATGGGGCGTTTTCAGGCCACGTATGTCTTTTGGTGCTGGCTGCTTCGGTTTGGGAGCTATTGCTGGACATTCGGCATGTTTGAAAGGGAAGACCGCTCCGGCAAGAGAAATCCCAGTGGAGGGACATGAAGAGGTTTTCTCCGCAGAATAAAGCCCTGAGCCCCAATGTCACAGGGGCTGACTGTAGGTACCATGGGGCGGTTTAAGGCCATGTATGTCTTTTGGTGCTGGCTGCTTCGGTTTGGGAGCTATTGCTGGACATTCGGCATGTTTGGAAGGGAAGGCCGCGCCGGCTAGAAAAATCCCAGATGGAGGGACATGAAGAGGTTTTCTCCCCCGAAAAAACCCTGAGCCCCAAAGGACATAAGCCTGCTTGTAGGTACCATGGGGCGGTTTTAGGCCATGTATGACTTTTGGTGCTGGCTGCTTCGTTTTGGGAGCTATTGCTGGACATTCGGCATGTTTGGAAGGGAAGGCCGCTCCGGCTAGAAAAATCCCAGGCTGAGGGACATGAAGAGGTTTTCTCCGCAGAATAAAACCCTGAGGCCCAGGGTCACAGGGGCTGCTTGTAGGTGCCATGGTGTGGTTTCAGGCCATGTATGTCTTTTGGTGCTGGCTGCTTCGGTTTGGGAGCTATTGCTGGACGTTCGGCAGGTTTAGAAGGGAAGGCCGCTCCGGCTAGAAAATTCCCAGGCTGAGGGTCATGAAGAGGTATTCTCCACAGAATAAAGCCCTTAGCCCCAAGGTCACAGGGGCTGCTTCTAGGTGCCATGGGGCTGTTGCAGGCCATGTATGTCTTTTGGTGCTGCCTGCTTCGGTTTGGGAGCTATTGCTGGACATTCGGCATGTTTGGAAGGGAAGGCCGCTCCGGCTAGAAAAACTCTAGGTGAAGGGACATGAAGAGGTTTTCTCCACAAAATAAAGCCCTAAGCCCCAAGGTCACAGGGGCTGCTTGTAGGTGCCATGGGGCGGTTTCAGGCCATGTATGTCTTTTGGTGCTAACTACTTCGGTTTGGGAGCTATTGCTGGACGTTGGGCATGTTTGGCAGGGAAGGCCGCTCCGGCTAGAGAAATCCCAGTGGAAAGACACGAAGAGGTTTTCTCCGCAGAATAAAGCCCTGAGCACCAATGTCAAAGAGGCTGCTTGTAGGTGCCATGGGGCGGATTCAGGCCATGTATGTCTTTTGGTACTGGCTGCTTCGGTTTGGGAGCTATTGCTGGACATTCGGCATGTTTGGAAGCAAAGGCCGTTAAAGCTAGAAAAATCCAGGTGCAGTGACATGAAGAGGTTTTCTCCGCAGAATAAAGCCCTGAGCCCCAGAGTCAGTGGGGATGCTAGTAGGTGCCATGGTGCGGTTTCAGGCCATGTATGTCTTTTGGTGCTGGCTGCTTCAGTTTGGGAGCTATTGCTGGACGTTCGGCATGGTTGGAAGGGAAGGCCACTCCGTCAAGAAAAATCCGAGCTTGAGGGACATGAAGAGGTTTTCTCCGCAGAATAAAGCCCTTACCCCCAAAGTCACAGGGGCTGCTTGTAGGTGCCATGGGGCGGTTTCAGGCCATGTATGTCTTTTGGTGCTGGCTGCTTCGGTTTTGGAGCTATTGCTGGACGTTCGGCATGTTTGGAAGGGAAGGCCGCTCCGGCTAGAAAAATCCCAGGCTGAGGGACATGAAGATGTTTTCTCCGCAGCATAACACCCTGATCCCAAAAAACATAAGTGCTGCTTCTAAGTGCCATGGGGCGGTTTCAGGCCATGTATGACTTTTGGTGCTGGCTGCTTCGGTTTGGGAGCTATTGCTGGACGTTCGGCATGTTTGGAAGGGAAGGCCACTCCGGCTAGAAAATCCCAGGCTGAGGGACATGAAGAGGTTTTCTCCGCAGAAGAAAGCCCTGAGCCCCAATGTCAGAGAGGCTGCTAGTAGGTTCCATGGGGCGAT
This sequence comes from Rallus limicola, assembly GCA_022605955.1. Taxonomy (NCBI): domain Eukaryota; kingdom Metazoa; phylum Chordata; class Aves; order Gruiformes; family Rallidae; genus Rallus; species Rallus limicola. The sequence goes on along the minus strand of JAKCOZ010000053.1, from coordinate 34,351 downwards.
TTCAGGCCATGTATGTCTTTTGGTGCTGGCTGCTTCGGTATGGGAGCTATTTCTGGACGTTCGGCAAGTTTAGAAGGGAAGGCTGCTCCGGCTAGAAAAATCCCTGGTAGAGGGACATGAAGAGGTTTTCTCCATAGAATAAAGCCCTGAGCCCCAGAGTCAGTGGGGATGCTAGTAGGTGCCATGGTGCGGTTTCAGGCCATGTATGTCTTTTGGTGCTGGCTGCTTCAGTTTGGGTGCTATTGCTGGACGTTCGGCATGGTTGGAAGGGAAGGCCGCTCCGGCTAGAAAAATCCAGGTAGAGTGACATGAAGAGGTTTTCTCCGCAGAATAAAGCACTGAGCCCCAAAGTCACTGGGGATGCTTATAGTTGCCATGGGGCGTTTTCAGGCCATGTATGTCTTTTGGTGCTGGCTGCTTCAGTTTGGGAGCTATTGCTGGACGTTCTTTATGTTTGGAAGGGAAGGCCGCTCCGACAGGAAAAATCCCAGGTGAAGAGATATGAAGAGGTTTTCTCCGCAGAATAAAGCCCTGAGCCCCAAGGTCACAGGGGCTGCTTGTAGGTGCCATGGGGCGGTTTCAGGCCATGTATGTCTTTTGGTGCTGGCTGCTTCGGTTTGGGAGCTATTGCTGGACGTTCGGCATGTTTGGAAGGGAAGGCCGCTCTGTCAAGAAAAATCCCCGGCTGAGGGACATGAAGAGGTTTTCTCCGCAGAATAAAGCCCTTACCCCCAAGGTCACAGGGGCTGCTTGTAGGTGCCATGGGGCGGTTTCAGGCCATGTATGTCTTTTGGTGCTGGCTGCTTCGGTTTGGGAGATATTGCTGGACGTTCGGCATGTTTGGAAGGGAAGGCCACTCCGGCTAGAAAAATCCCAGGCTGAGGGACATGAAGATGTTTTCTCCGCAGAATAACGGCCTGATCCCAAAAACATAAGGGCTGCTTCTAGGTGCCATGGGGCGGTTTCAGGCCATGTATGTCTTTTGGTGCTGGCTGCTTCGGTTTGGGAGCTATTGCTGGACGTTCGGCATGTTTGGAAGGGAAGGCCGCTCTGGTGTGCAAAATCCCAGATAGAGAGACATAAAGATGTTTTCACCGAAAAATAACGCCCTGATCCTAAATGTCATATAGGCTTCTTGCAGGTGCCACGGAGCTGTTTAAGGCCATGTATGTCTTTTGATGCTGGCTGCTTCGGTTTGGGAGCTATTGCTGGACGTTCGGCATGTTTGGAAGTGAAGGCCGCTCCGGCTAGAAAAAACCCAGATGGTGGGACATGAAGAGGTTTTCTCCGCAGAAAAAATCCCTGAACCCAAAGGACATACGCCTGCTTGTAGGTGCCATGGGGCCGTTTCAGGCCATGTATGTCTTTTGGTGCTGGCTGCTTCGGTTTGGGAGCTATTGCTGGACGTTCGGCATGTTTGGAAGGAAAGGCCGCTCCGGCGGAAAAAATCCCAGGCTGAGTGACATGAGAATGTTTTATCCGCAGAAGAATGCCCTGCGTCCAGGGGTCACAGGGGCTGCTTGAAGGTGCCTTGGGGCGGTTTCAGGCCATGTATGTCTTTTGGTGCTGGCTGCTTCAGTTTTAGAGCTATTGCTGGACGTTCGGCATCTTTGGAAGGGAAGGCCACTCTGGTGGGTAAAATCCCAGATGGATGGACATGAAGAGGTTTTCTCTGCAGAAAAAAAAACCTGATCCCCAAGTTCACAGCGTCTGCTTGTACGTGCCATGGGGCGGTTTCAGACCATGTATGTCTTTTGGTGCTGGCTGCTTCGGTTTGGGAGCTATTGCTGGACGTTCGGCCTGTTTCGAAGGGAAGGCCGCTGTGGTAGGTAAAATCCCAAATGGAGGGACATGAAGAGGTTTTCTCCGCGGAATTACGCCCTGATCCCAAAGGTCATAAAGGAGTCTTGTAGGTGCCATGGAGCGGTTTCAGGCCATGTATGTCCTCTGGTGCTGGCTGCTTCGGTTTGGGAGCTATTGCTAGACGTTTGGCATGTTTAGAAGGGAAGGCCGCTCCGGCTAGAAAAATCCCAGGCTGAGGGACATGAAGAGGTTTTCTCCGCGGAATAAAGCCCTGAGCCCCAAGGTCACAGAGGCTGCTTGTAGGTGCCATGTGGCGGTTTCAGGCCATGTATGTCTTTTGGTGCTGGCTGCTTCGGTTTGGGAGCTATTGCTGGACGTTCGGCTTGTTTGGAAGGGAAGGCCACTCTGGCTGGAAGAATCCCAGGCTGAGGTACATGAAGAGGTCTTCTCTGCAGAAAAAAACCCTGATCCCCAAGTTCACAGCGGTTGCTTGTAGGTGCCATTGGGCCAGTTTCAGGCCATGTATGTCTTTTGGTGCTGGCTGCTTCGGTTTGGGAGCTATTGCTGGACGTTCGGCATGTTTGGAAGGGAAGGCCGCTCTGGCTAGAAAATTCCCAGGTAAAGGGACATGAAGAGGTTTTCTCTGCAGAAGAAAGCCCTGAGACCCAATGTCAGAGAGGCTGCTAGTAGGTGCCATGGGGCGGTTTCAGGCCATGTATGTCTTCTGGTGCTGGCTGCTTCGGTTTGGGAGCTATTGCTGGACGTTCGGCATGTTTGGAAGGGAAGCCTTCTCTGGCTAGAAAAATCCCAGGCTGAGGGACATGAAGAGGTATTCTCCGCAGAATAAAGCCCTGAGCCCCAGGTTCACAGGGGCTGCTTGTAGGTGCCATGGGGCGGTTTCAGGCCATGTATTTCTTTTGATGCTGGCTGCTTCGGTTTGGGAGCTATTGCTGGACGTTCGGCATGTTTGGAAGGGAAGGCCACTCCGGCTAGAAAAATCCCAGGCTGAGGGACATGAAGAGGTTTTCTCCGCAGAAGAAAGCCCTGAGCCCCAATGTCAGAGAGGCTGCTAGTAGGTTCCATGGGGCGATTTCAGGCCATGTATGTCTTTTGGTGCTGGCTGCTTCGGTATGGGAGCTATTTCTGGACGTTCGGCAAGTTTAGAAGGGAAGGCTGCTCCGGCTAGAAAAATCCCTGATAGAGGGACATGAAGAGGTTTTCTCCGCAGAATAAAGTCCTGAGCCCCAATGTAAGAGAGGCTGATAGTAGGTGCCATGGGGCGGTTTCAGGCCATGTATGTCTTTTGGTGCTGGCTGCTTCGGTTTGGGAGCTATTGCTGGACGTTCGGCATGTTTGGAAGGGAAGGCCACTCCGGCTAGAAAAATCCCAGGCTGAGGGACATGAAGAGGTTTTCTCCATAGAATAAAGCCCTGAGCCCCAGGGTCAGTGGGGCTGCTTGTAGGTGATATGGGGCGGTTTCAGGCCATGAATGTCTTTTGGTGTTGGCTGCTTCGGTTTGGGAGCTATTGCTGGACATTCGGCATGTTTGGAAGGGAAGGCCGCTCCGGCGGGAAAAGTCCCAGGTGAAGGGACTTGAAGAGGTTTTCTCCACAGAATAAAGCCCTGAGCCCCAAGGACATAAGGGCTGCTTGTAGGTGCCATGGGGCGGTTTCAGGCCATGTATGTCTTTTGGTGCTGGCTGCTTCGGTTTGGGAGCTATTGCTGGACGTTCGGCATGTTTCAAAGGGAAGGCCGCTCTGGCTAGAAAAAGCCACGGCTGAGGGACATGAAGAGGTTTTCTCCGCAGATTTAAACCCTGATCCCCAAGTTCATAGCGGTTTCTTGTAATTGCATGGGGCGGTTTCATGCCATGTATGTCTTTTGGTGCTGGCTGCTTCGGTTTGGGAGCTATTGCTGGACGTTCGGCATGTTTGGAGGGGAAGGCCGCTCTGGCTAGAAAAATCCCAGGTGGAGGGACATGAAGAGGTTTTCTCCGCAGAATAAATCCCTGAGCCCCAATGTCAGAGAGGCTGCTTGTAGGTGCCATGGGACGGTTTCAGGCCATGTATGTCTTTTGGTGCTGGCTGCTTCGGTTTGGGAGCTATTGCTGGACGTTCGGCATGTTTGGAACGGAAGGCCGCTCCGGCTAGAAAAATCCCAGGCTGAGGGACATGAAGAGTTTTTCTCCTCAGCATAACACCCTGATCCCAAAAAACATAAGTGCTGCTTCTAGGTGCCATGGGGCGTTTTCAGGCCACGTATGTCTTTTGGTGCTGGCTGCTTCGGTTTGGGAGCTATTGCTGGACATTCGGCATGTTTGAAAGGGAAGACCGCTCCGGCAAGAGAAATCCCAGTGGAGGGACATGAAGAGGTTTTCTCCGCAGAATAAAGCCCTGAGCCCCAATGTCACAGGGGCTGACTGTAGGTACCATGGGGCGGTTTAAGGCCATGTATGTCTTTTGGTGCTGGCTGCTTCGGTTTGGGAGCTATTGCTGGACATTCGGCATGTTTGGAAGGGAAGGCCGCGCCGGCTAGAAAAATCCCAGATGGAGGGACATGAAGAGGTTTTCTCCCCCGAAAAAACCCTGAGCCCCAAAGGACATAAGCCTGCTTGTAGGTACCATGGGGCGGTTTTAGGCCATGTATGACTTTTGGTGCTGGCTGCTTCGTTTTGGGAGCTATTGCTGGACATTCGGCATGTTTGGAAGGGAAGGCCGCTCCGGCTAGAAAAATCCCAGGCTGAGGGACATGAAGAGGTTTTCTCCGCAGAATAAAACCCTGAGGCCCAGGGTCACAGGGGCTGCTTGTAGGTGCCATGGTGTGGTTTCAGGCCATGTATGTCTTTTGGTGCTGGCTGCTTCGGTTTGGGAGCTATTGCTGGACGTTCGGCAGGTTTAGAAGGGAAGGCCGCTCCGGCTAGAAAATTCCCAGGCTGAGGGTCATGAAGAGGTATTCTCCACAGAATAAAGCCCTTAGCCCCAAGGTCACAGGGGCTGCTTCTAGGTGCCATGGGGCTGTTGCAGGCCATGTATGTCTTTTGGTGCTGCCTGCTTCGGTTTGGGAGCTATTGCTGGACATTCGGCATGTTTGGAAGGGAAGGCCGCTCCGGCTAGAAAAACTCTAGGTGAAGGGACATGAAGAGGTTTTCTCCACAAAATAAAGCCCTAAGCCCCAAGGTCACAGGGGCTGCTTGTAGGTGCCATGGGGCGGTTTCAGGCCATGTATGTCTTTTGGTGCTAACTACTTCGGTTTGGGAGCTATTGCTGGACGTTGGGCATGTTTGGCAGGGAAGGCCGCTCCGGCTAGAGAAATCCCAGTGGAAAGACACGAAGAGGTTTTCTCCGCAGAATAAAGCCCTGAGCACCAATGTCAAAGAGGCTGCTTGTAGGTGCCATGGGGCGGATTCAGGCCATGTATGTCTTTTGGTACTGGCTGCTTCGGTTTGGGAGCTATTGCTGGACATTCGGCATGTTTGGAAGCAAAGGCCGTTACAGCTAGAAAAATCCAGGTGCAGTGACATGAAGAGGTTTTCTCCGCAGAATAAAGCCCTGAGCCCCAGAGTCAGTGGGGATGCTAGTAGGTGCCATGGTGCGGTTTCAGGCCATGTATGTCTTTTGGTGCTGGCTGCTTCAGTTTGGGAGCTATTGCTGGACGTTCGGCATGGTTGGAAGGGAAGGCCACTCCGTCAAGAAAAATCCGAGCTTGAGGGACATGAAGAGGTTTTCTCCGCAGAATAAAGCCCTTACCCCCAAAGTCACAGGGGCTGCTTGTAGGTGCCATGGGGCGGTTTCAGGCCATGTATGTCTTTTGGTGCTGGCTGCTTCGGTTTTGGAGCTATTGCTGGACGTTCGGCATGTTTGGAACGGAAGGCCGCTCCGGCTAGAAAAATCCCAGGCTGAGGGACATGAAGATGTTTTCTCCGCAGCATAACACCCTGATCCCAAAAAACATAAGTGCTGCTTCTAAGTGCCATGGGGCGGTTTCAGGCCATGTATGACTTTTGGTGCTGGCTGCTTCGGTTTGGGAGCTATTGCTGGAAGTTCGGCATGTTTGGAAGGGAAGGCCACTCCGGCTAGAAAATCCCAGGCTGAGGGACATGAAGAGGTTTTCTCCGCAGAAGAAAGCCCTGAGCCCCAATGTCAGAGAGGCTGCTAGTAGGTTCCATGGGGCGATTTCAGGCCATGTATGTCTTTTGGTGCTGGCTGCTTCGGTATGGGAGCTATTTCTGGACGTTCGGCAAGTTTAGAAGGGAAGGCTGCTCCGGCTAGAAAAATCCCTGGTAGAGGGACATGAAGAGGTTTTCTCCGCAGAATAAAGCCCTGAGCCCCAGAGTCAGTGGGGATGCTAGTAGGTGCCATGGTGCGGTTTCAGGCCATGTATGTCTTTTGGTGCTGGCTGCTTCAGTTTGGGTGCTATTGCTGGACGTTCGGCATGGTTGGAAGGGAAGGCCGCTCCGGCTAGAAAAATCCAGGTAGAGTGACATGAAGAGGTTTTCTCCGCAGAATAAAGCACTGAGCCCCAAAGTCACTGGGGATGCTTATAGTTGCCATGGGGCGTTTTCAGGCCATGTATGTCTTTTGGTGCTGGCTGCTTCAGTTTGGGAGCTATTGCTGGACGTTCTTTATGTTTGGAAGGGAAGGCCGCTCCGACAGGAAAAATCCCAGGTGAAGAGATATGAAGAGGTTTTCTCCGCAGAATAAAGCCCTGAGCCCCAAGGTCACAGGGGCTGCTTGTAGGTGCCATGGGGCGGTTTCAGGCCATGTATGTCTTTTGGTGCTGGCTGCTTCGGTTTGGGAGCTATTGCTGGACGTTCGGCATGTTTGGAAGGGAAGGCCGCTCTGTCAAGAAAAATCCCCGGCTGAGGGACATGAAGAGGTTTTCTCCGCAGAATAAAGCCCTTACCCCCAAGGTCACAGGGGCTGCTTGTAGGTGCCATGGGGCGGTTTCAGGCCATGTATGTCTTTTGGTGCTGGCTGCTTCGGTTTGGGAGATATTGCTGGACGTTCGGCATGTTTGGAAGGGAAGGCCACTCCGGCTAGAAAAATCCCAGGCTGAGGGACATGAAGATGTTTTCTCCGCAGAATAACGGCCTGATCCCAAAAACATAAGGGCTGCTTCTAGGTGCCATGGGGCGGTTTCAGGCCATGTATGTCTTTTGGTGCTGGCTGCTTCGGTTTGGGAGCTATTGCTGGACGTTCGGCATGTTTGGAAGGGAAGGCCGCTCTGGTGTGCAAAATCCCAGATAGAGAGACATAAAGATGTTTTCACCGAAAAATAACGCCCTGATCCTAAATGTCATATAGGCTTCTTGCAGGTGCCACGGAGCTGTTTAAGGCCATGTATGTCTTTTGATGCTGGCTGCTTCGGTTTGGGAGCTATTGCTGGACGTTCGGCATGTTTGGAAGTGAAGGCCGCTCCGGCTAGAAAAAACCCAGATGGTGGGACATGAAGAGGTTTTCTCCGCAGAAAAAATCCCTGAACCCAAAGGACATACGCCTGCTTGTAGGTGCCATGGGGCCGTTTCAGGCCATGTATGTCTTTTGGTGCTGGCTGCTTCGGTTTGGGAGCTATTGCTGGACGTTCGGCATGTTTGGAAGGAAAGGCCGCTCCGGCGGAAAAAATCCCAGGCTGAGTGACATGAGAATGTTTTATCCGCAGAAGAATGCCCTGCGTCCAGGGGTCACAGGGGCTGCTTGAAGGTGCCTTGGGGCGGTTTCAGGCCATGTATGTCTTTTGGTGCTGGCTGCTTCAGTTTTAGAGCTATTGCTGGACGTTCGGCATCTTTGGAAGGGAAGGCCACTCTGGTGGGTAAAATCCCAGATGGATGGACATGAAGAGGTTTTCTCTGCAGAAAAAAAACCTGATCCCCAAGTTCACAGCGTCTGCTTGTACGTGCCATGGGGCGGTTTCAGACCATGTATGTCTTTTGGTGCTGGCTGCTTCGGTTTGGGAGCTATTGCTGGACGTTCGGCCTGTTTCGAAGGGAAGGCCGCTGTGGTAGGTAAAATCCCAAATGGAGGGACATGAAGAGGTTTTCTCCGCGGAATTACGCCCTGATCCCAAAGGTCATAAAGGAGTCTTGTAGGTGCCATGGAGCGGTTTCAGGCCATGTATGTCCTCTGGTGCTGGCTGCTTCGGTTTGGGAGCTATTGCTAGACGTTTGGCATGTTTAGAAGGGAAGGCCGCTCCGGCTAGAAAAATCCCAGGCTGAGGGACATGAAGAGGTTTTCTCCGCGGAATAAAGCCCTGAGCCCCAAGGTCACAGAGGCTGCTTGTAGGTGCCATGTGGCGGTTTCAGGCCATGTATGTCTTTTGGTGCTGGCTGCTTCGGTTTGGGAGCTATTGCTGGACGTTCGGCTTGTTTGGAAGGGAAGGCCACTCTGGCTGGAAGAATCCCAGGCTGAGGTACATGAAGAGGTCTTCTCTGCAGAAAAAAACCCTGATCCCCAAGTTCACAGCGGTTGCTTGTAGGTGCCATTGGGCCAGTTTCAGGCCATGTATGTCTTTTGGTGCTGGCTGCTTCGGTTTGGGAGCTATTGCTGGACGTTCGGCATGTTTGGAAGGGAAGGCCGCTCTGGCTAGAAAATTCCCAGGTAAAGGGACATGAAGAGGTTTTCTCTGCAGAAGAAAGCCCTGAGACCCAATGTCAGAGAGGCTGCTAGTAGGTGCCATGGGGCGGTTTCAGGCCATGTATGTCTTCTGGTGCTGGCTGCTTCGGTTTGGGAGCTATTGCTGGACGTTCGGCATGTTTGGAAGGGAAGCCTTCTCTGGCTAGAAAAATCCCAGGCTGAGGGACATGAAGAGGTATTCTCCGCAGAATAAAGCCCTGAGCCCCAGGTTCACAGGGGCTGCTTGTAGGTGCCATGGGGCGGTTTCAGGCCATGTATTTCTTTTGATGCTGGCTGCTTCGGTTTGGGAGCTATTGCTGGACGTTCGGCATGTTTGGAAGGGAAGGCCACTCCGGCTAGAAAAATCCCAGGCTGAGGGACATGAAGAGGTTTTCTCCGCAGAAGAAAGCCCTGAGCCCCAATGTCAGAGAGGCTGCTAGTAGGTTCCATGGGGCGATTTCAGGCCATGTATGTCTTTTGGTGCTGGCTGCTTCGGTATGGGAGCTATTTCTGGACGTTCGGCAAGTTTAGAAGGGAAGGCTGCTCCGGCTAGAAAAATCCCTGATAGAGGGACATGAAGAGGTTTTCTCCGCAGAATAAAGTCCTGAGCCCCAATGTAAGAGAGGCTGATAGTAGGTGCCATGGGGCGGTTTCAGGCCATGTATGTCTTTTGGTGCTGGCTGCTTCGGTTTGGGAGCTATTGCTGGACGTTCGGCATGTTTGGAAGGGAAGGCCACTCCGGCTAGAAAAATCCCAGGTGGAGGGACATGAAGAGGTTTTCTCCATAGAATAAAGCCCTGAGCCCCAGGGTCAGTGGGGCTGCTTGTAGGTGATATGGGGCGGTTTCAGGCCATGAATGTCTTTTGGTGTTGGCTGCTTCGGTTTGGGAGCTATTGCTGGACATTCGGCATGTTTGGAAGGGAAGGCCGCTCCGGCGGGAAAAGTCCCAGGTGAAGGGACTTGAAGAGGTTTTCTCCACAGAATAAAGCCCTGAGCCCCAAGGACATAAGGGCTGCTTGTAGGTGCCATGGGGCGGTTTCAGGCCATGTATGTCTTTTGGTGCTGGCTGCTTCGGTTTGGGAGCTATTGCTGGACGTTCGGCATGTTTCAAAGGGAAGGCCGCTCTGGCTAGAAAAAGCCACGGCTGAGGGACATGAAGAGGTTTTCTCCGCAGATTTAAACCCTGATCCCCAAGTTCATAGCGGTTTCTTGTAATTGCATGGGGCGGTTTCATGCCATGTATGTCTTTTGGTGCTGGCTGCTTCGGTTTGGGAGCTATTGCTGGACGTTCGGCATGTTTGGAGGGGAAGGCCGCTCTGGCTAGAAAAATCCCAGGTGGAGGGACATGAAGAGGTTTTCTCCGCAGAATAAATCCCTGAGCCCCAATGTCAGAGAGGCTGCTTGTAGGTGCCATGGGACGGTTTCAGGCCATGTATGTCTTTTGGTGCTGGCTGCTTCGGTTTGGGAGCTATTGCTGGATGTTCGGCATGTTTAGAAGGGAAGGCCGATCCGGCTAGAAAAATCCCAGTCTGAGGGACATGAAGAGGTTTTCTCCGCAATATTAAACCCTGATCCCCAAGTTCATAGCGGTTTCTTGTAGGTGCAATGGGGCGGTTTCATGCCATGTATGTCTTTTGGTGCTGGCTGCTTCGGTTTGGGAGCTATTGCTGGACGTTCGGCATGTATGGAAGGGAAGGCCGCTCCGGCTAGAAAAATCCCAGGCTGAGGGACATGAAGAGGTTTTCTCCGCAGAATAAAGCCCTGAGCCCCAAGGTCACAGGGGCTGCTTGTAGGTGCCATGGAACGATTTCAGGCCATGTATGTCTTTTGGTGCTGGCTCCTTCGTTTTGGGAACTATTGCTGGACGTTCGTCATGTTTGGAAGGGAAGGCCGCTCGTGCTAGGTAAGTCCCAGATGGATGGACATGAAGAGCTTTTCTCCGCAGAATAAAAGTCGAATCCCCTAGTTCGTAGCGGTTTCTTGTAGGTGCCATGGGACGGTTTCAGGCCATGTATGTCTTTTTTGTGCTGGCTGCTTCGTTTTGGGAGCTATTGCTGGAAGTTCGGCATGTTTGGAAGGGAAGGCCACTCCGGCTAGGAAAATGCCAGATGAAGGACATGAAGAGGTTTTCTCCATAGAATAAAGCCCTGAACGCCAGGGTCACAGGGGCTGCTTGTAGGTGCCATGGGGCGGTTTCAGGCCATGTATTTCTTTTGATGCTGGCTGCTTCGCTTTGGTAGCTATTGCTGGACGTTCGATATGTTTGGAATGGAAGGCCGCTCCGGCTAGAAAAATCCCAGTTGAGGGACATGAAGAGGTATTCTCCGCAGAATAAAGCCCTGAGCCCCAAGGTCAGAGGGGCTGCTTGTAGGTGCCATGGGGTGTTTTCAGGCGATCTATGTCTTTTGGTGCTGGCTGCTTCGGTTTGGGAGCTATTGCTGGACGTTCGGCATGTTTGGAACGGAAGGCCGCTCCGGCTAGAAAAATCCCAGGCTGAGGGACATGAAGAGTTTTTCTCCTCAGCATAACACCCTGATCCCAAAAAACATAAGTGCTGCTTCTAGGTGCCATGGGGCGTTTTCAGGCCACGTATGTCTTTTGGTGCTGGCTGCTTCGGTTTGGGAGCTATTGCTGGACATTCGGCATGTTTGAAAGGGAAGACCGCTCCGGCAAGAGAAATCCCAGTGGAGGGACATGAAGAGGTTTTCTCCGCAGAATAAAGCCCTGAGCCCCAATGTCACAGGGGCTGACTGTAGGTACCATGGGGCGGTTTAAGGCCATGTATGTCTTTTGGTGCTGGCTGCTTCGGTTTGGGAGCTATTGCTGGACATTCGGCATGTTTGGAAGGGAAGGCCGCGCCGGCTAGAAAAATCCCAGATGGAGGGACATGAAGAGGTTTTCTCCCCCGAAAAAACCCTGAGCCCCAAAGGACATAAGCCTGCTTGTAGGTACCATGGGGCGGTTTTAGGCCATGTATGACTTTTGGTGCTGGCTGCTTCGTTTTGGGAGCTATTGCTGGACATTCGGCATGTTTGGAAGGGAAGGCCGCTCCGGCTAGAAAAATCCCAGGCTGAGGGACATGAAGAGGTTTTCTCCGCAGAATAAAACCCTGAGGCCCAGGGTCACAGGGGCTGCTTGTAGGTGCCATGGTGTGGTTTCAGGCCATGTATGTCTTTTGGTGCTGGCTGCTTCGGTTTGGGAGCTATTGCTGGACGTTCGGCAGGTTTAGAAGGGAAGGCCGCTCCGGCTAGAAAATTCCCAGGCTGAGGGTCATGAAGAGGTATTCTCCACAGAATAAAGCCCTTAGCCCCAAGGTCACAGGGGCTGCTTCTAGGTGCCATGGGGCTGTTGCAGGCCATGTATGTCTTTTGGTGCTGCCTGCTTCGGTTTGGGAGCTATTGCTGGACATTCGGCATGTTTGGAAGGGAAGGCCGCTCCGGCTAGAAAAACTCTAGGTGAAGGGACATGAAGAGGTTTTCTCCACAAAATAAAGCCCTAAGCCCCAAGGTCACAGGGGCTGCTTGTAGGTGCCATGGGGCGGTTTCAGGCCATGTATGTCTTTTGGTGCTAACTACTTCGGTTTGGGAGCTATTGCTGGACGTTGGGCATGTTTGGCAGGGAAGGCCGCTCCGGCTAGAGAAATCCCAGTGGAAAGACACGAAGAGGTTTTCTCCGCAGAATAAAGCCCTGAGCACCAATGTCAAAGAGGCTGCTTGTAGGTGCCATGGGGCGGATTCAGGCCATGTATGTCTTTTGGTACTGGCTGCTTCGGTTTGGGAGCTATTGCTGGACATTCGGCATGTTTGGAAGCAAAGGCCGTTACAGCTAGAAAAATCCAGGTGCAGTGACATGAAGAGGTTTTCTCCGCAGAATAAAGCCCTGAGCCCCAGAGTCAGTGGGGATGCTAGTAGGTGCCATGGTGCGGTTTCAGGCCATGTATGTCTTTTGGTGCTGGCTGCTTCAGTTTGGGAGCTATTGCTGGACGTTCGGCATGGTTGGAAGGGAAGGCCACTCCGTCAAGAAAAATCCGAGCTTGAGGGACATGAAGAGGTTTTCTCCGCAGAATAAAGCCCTTACCCCCAAAGTCACAGGGGCTGCTTGTAGGTGCCATGGGGCGGTTTCAGGCCATGTATGTCTTTTGGTGCTGGCTGCTTCGGTTTTGGAGCTATTGCTGGACGTTCGGCATGTTTGGAAGGGAAGGCCGCTCCGGCTAGAAAAATCCCAGGCTGAGGGACATGAAGATGTTTTCTCCGCAGCATAACACCCTGATCCCAAAAAACATAAGTGCTGCTTCTAAGTGCCATGGGGCGGTTTCAGGCCATGTATGACTTTTGGTGCTGGCTGCTTCGGTTTGGGAGCTATTGCTGGACGTTCGGCATGTTTGGAAGGGAAGGCCACTCCGGCTAGAAAATCCCAGGCTGAGGGACATGAAGAGGTTTTCTCCGCAGAAGAAAGCCCTGAGCCCCAATGTCAGAGAGGCTGCTAGTAGGTTCCATGGGGCGATTTCAGGCCATGTATGTCTTTTGGTGCTGTCTGCTTCGGTATGGGAGCTATTTCTGGACGTTCGGCAAGTTTAGAAGGGAAGGCTGCTCCGGCTAGAAAAATCCCTGGTAGAGGGACATGAAGAGGTTTTCTCCGCAGAATAAAGCCCTGAGCCCCAGAGTCAGTGGGGCTGCTTGTAGGTGCCATGGTGCGGTTTCAGGCCATGTATGTCTTTTGGTGCTGGCTGCTTCAGTTTGGGTGCTATTGCTGGACGTTCGGCATGGTTGGAAGGGAAGGCCGCTCCGGCTAGAAAAATCCAGGTAGAGTGACATGAAGAGGTTTTCTCCGCAGAATAAAGCACTGAGCCCCAAAGTCACTGGGGATGCTTATAGTTGCCATGGGGCGTTTTCAGGCCATGTCTGTCTTTTGGTGCTGGCTGCTTCAGTTTGGGAGCTATTGCTGGACGTACTTTATGTTTGGAAGGGAAGGCCGCTCCGACAGGAAAAATCCCAGGTTAAGAGATATGAAGAGGTTTTCTCCGCAGAATAAAGCCCTGAGCCCCAAGGTCACAGGGGCTGCTTGTAGGTGCCATGGGGCGGTTTCAGGCCATGTATGTCTTTTGGTGCTGGCTGCTTCGGTTTGGGAGCTATTGCTGGACGTTCGGCATGTTTGGAAGGGAAGGCCGCTCTGTCAAGAAAAATCCCCGGCTGAGGGACATGAAGAGGTTTTCTCCGCAGAATAAAGCCCTTACCCCCAAGGTCACAGGGGCTGCTTGTAGGTGCCATGGGGCGGTTTCAGGCCATGTATGTCTTTTGGTGCTGGCTGCTTCGGTTTGGGAGATATTGCTGGACGTTCGGCATGTTTGGAAGGGAAGGCCACTCCGGCTAGAAAAATCCCAGGCTGAGGGACATGAAGATGTTTTCTCCGCAGAATAACGGCCTGATCCCAAAAACATAAGGGCTGCTTCTAGGTGCCATGGGGCGGTTTCAGGCCATGTATGTCTTTTGGTGCTGGCTGCTTCGGTTTGGGAGCTATTGCTGGACGTTCGGCATGTTTGGAAGGGAAGGCCGCTCTGGTGTGCAAAATCCCAGATAGAGAGACATAAAGATGTTTTCACCGAAAAATAACGCCCTGATCCTAAATGTCATATAGGCTTCTTGCAGGTGCCACGGAGCTGTTTAAGGCCATGTATGTCTTTTGATGCTGGCTGCTTCGGTTTGGGAGCTATTGCTGGACGTTCGGCATGTTTGGAAGTGAAGGCCGCTCCGGCTAGAAAAAACCCAGATGGTGGGACATGAAGAGGTTTTCTCCGCAGAAAAAATCCCTGAACCCAAAGGACATACGCCTGCTTGTAGGTGCCATGGGGCCGTTTCAGGCCATGTATGTCTTTTGGTGCTGGCTGCTTCGGTTTGGGAGCTATTGCTGGACGTTCGGCATGTTTGGAAGGAAAGGCCGCTCCGGCGGAAAAAATCCCAGGCTGAGTGACATGAGAATGTTTTATCCGCAGAAGAATGCCCTGCGTCCAGGGGTCACAGGGGCTGCTTGAAGGTGCCTTGGGGCGGTTTCAGGCCATGTATGTCTTTTGGTGCTGGCTGCTTCAGTTTTAGAGCTATTGCTGGACGTTCGGCATCTTTGGAAGGGAAGGCCACTCTGGTGGGTAAAATCCCAGATGGATGGACATGAAGAGGTTTTCTCTGCAGAAAAAAAACCTGATCCCCAAGTTCACAGCGTCTGCTTGTACGTGCCATGGGGCGGTTTCAGACCATGTATGTCTTTTGGTGCTGGCTGCTTCGGTTTGGGAGCTATTGCTGGACGTTCGGCCTGTTTCGAAGGGAAGGCCGCTGTGGTAGGTAAAATCCCAAATGGAGGGACATGAAGAGGTTTTCTCCGCGGAATTACGCCCTGATCCCAAAGGTCATAAAGGAGTCTTGTAGGTGCCATGGAGCGGTTTCAGGCCATGTATGTCCTCTGGTGCTGGCTGCTTCGGTTTGGGAGCTATTGCTAGACGTTTGGCATGTTTAGAAGGGAAGGCCGCTCCGGCTAGAAAAATCCCAGGCTGAGGGACATGAAGAGGTTTTCTCCGCGGAATAAAGCCCTGAGCCCCAAGGTCACAGAGGCTGCTTGTAGGTGCCATGTGGCGGTTTCAGGCCATGTATGTCTTTTGGTGCTGGCTGCTTCGGTTTGGGAGCTATTGCTGGACGTTCGGCTTGTTTGGAAGGGAAGGCCACTCTGGCTGGAAGAATCCCAGGCTGAGGTACATGAAGAGGTCTTCTCTGCAGAAAAAAACCCTGATCCCCAAGTTCACAGCGGTTGCTTGTAGGTGCCATTGGGCCAGTTTCAGGCCATGTATGTCTTTTGGTGCTGGCTGCTTCGGTTTGGGAGCTATTGCTGGACGTTCGGCATGTTTGGAAGGGAAGGCCGCTCTGGCTAGAAAATTCCCAGGTAAAGGGACATGAAGAGGTTTTCTCTGCAGAAGAAAGCCCTGAGACCCAATGTCAGAGAGGCTGCTAGTAGGTGCCATGGGGCGGTTTCAGGCCATGTATGTCTTCTGGTGCTGGCTGCTTCGGTTTGGGAGCTATTGCTGGACGTTCGGCATGTTTGGAAGGGAAGCCTTCTCTGGCTAGAAAAATCCCAGGCTGAGGGACATGAAGAGGTATTCTCCGCAGAATAAAGCCCTGAGCCCCAGGTTCACAGGGGCTGCTTGTAGGTGCCATGGGGCGGTTTCAGGCCATGTATTTCTTTTGATGCTGGCTGCTTCGGTTTGGGAGCTATTGCTGGACGTTCGGCATGTTTGGAAGGGAAGGCCACTCCGGCTAGAAAAATCCCAGGCTGAGGGACATGAAGAGGTTTTCTCCGCAGAAGAAAGCCCTGAGCCCCAATGTCAGAGAGGCTGCTAGTAGGTTCCATGGGGCGATTTCAGGCCATGTATGTCTTTTGGTGCTGGCTGCTTCGGTATGGGAGCTATTTCTGGACGTTCGGCAAGTTTAGAAGGGAAGGCTGCTCCGGCTAGAAAAATCCCTGATAGAGGGACATGAAGAGGTTTTCTCCGCAGAATAAAGTCCTGAGCCCCAATGTAAGAGAGGCTGATAGTAGGTGCCATGGGGCGGTTTCAGGCCATGTATGTCTTTTGGTGCTGGCTGCTTCGGTTTGGGAGCTATTGCTGGACGTTCGGCATGTTTGGAAGGGAAGGCCACTCCGGCTAGAAAAATCCCAGGCTGAGGGACATGAAGAGGTTTTCTCCATAGAATAAAGCCCTGAGCCCCAGGGTCAGTGGGGCTGCTTGTAGGTGATATGGGGCGGTTTCAGGCCATGAATGTCTTTTGGTGTTGGCTGCTTCGGTTTGGGAGCTATTGCTGGACATTCGGCATGTTTGGAAGGGAAGGCCGCTCCGGCGGGAAAAGTCCCAGGTGAAGGGACTTGAAGAGGTTTTCTCCACAGAATAAAGCCCTGAGCCCCAAGGACATAAGGGCTGCTTGTAGGTGCCATGGGGCGGTTTCAGGCCATGTATGTCTTTTGGTGCTGGCTGCTTCGGTTTGGGAGCTATTGCTGGACGTTCGGCATGTTTCAAAGGGAAGGCCGCTCTGGCTAGAAAAAGCCACGGCTGAGGGACATGAAGAGGTTTTCTCCGCAGATTTAAACCCTGATCCCCAAGTTCATAGCGGTTTCTTGTAATTGCATGGGGCGGTTTCATGCCATGTATGTCTTTTGGTGCTGGCTGCTTCGGTTTGGGAGCTATTGCTGGACGTTCGGCATGTTTGGAGGGGAAGGCCGCTCTGGCTAGAAAAATCCCAGGTGGAGGGACATGAAGAGGTTTTCTCCGCAGAATAAATCCCTGAGCCCCAATGTCAGAGAGGCTGCTTGTAGGTGCCATGGGACGGTTTCAGGCCATGTATGTCTTTTGGTGCTGGCTGCTTCGGTTTGGGAGCTATTGCTGGATGTTCGGCATGTTTAGAAGGGAAGGCCGATCCGGCTAGAAAAATCCCAGTCTGAGGGACATGAAGAGGTTTTCTCCGCAATATTAAACCCTGATCCCCAAGTTCATAGCGGTTTCTTGTAGGTGCAATGGGGCGGTTTCATGCCATGTATGTCTTTTGGTGCTGGCTGCTTCGGTTTGGGAGCTATTGCTGGACGTTCGGCATGTATGGAAGGGAAGGCCGCTCCGGCTAGAAAAATCCCAGGCTGAGGGACATGAAGAGGTTTTCTCCGCAGAATAAAGCCCTGAGCCCCAAGGTCACAGGGGCTGCTTGTAGGTGCCATGGAACGATTTCAGGCCATGTATGTCTTTTGGTGCTGGCTCCTTCGTTTTGGGAACTATTGCTGGACGTTCGTCATGTTTGGAAGGGAAGGCCGCTCGTGCTAGGTAAGTCCCAGATGGATGGACATGAAGAGCTTTTCTCCGCAGAATAAAAGTCGAATCCCCTAGTTCGTAGCGGTTTCTTGTAGGTGCCATGGGACGGTTTCAGGCCATGTATGTCTTTTTTGTGCTGGCTGCTTCGTTTTGGGAGCTATTGCTGGAAGTTCGGCATGTTTGGAAGGGAAGGCCACTCCGGCTAGGAAAATGCCAGATGAAGGACATGAAGAGGTTTTCTCCATAGAATAAAGCCCTGAACGCCAGGGTCACAGGGGCTGCTTGTAGGTGCCATGGGGCGGTTTCAGGCCATGTATTTCTTTTGATGCTGGCTGCTTCGCTTTGGTAGCTATTGCTGGACGTTCGATATGTTTGGAATGGAAGGCCGCTCCGGCTAGAAAAATCCCAGTTGAGGGACATGAAGAGGTATTCTCCGCAGAATAAAGCCCTGAGCCCCAAGGTCAGAGGGGCTGCTTGTAGGTGCCATGGGGTGTTTTCAGGCGATCTATGTCTTTTGGTGCTGGCTGCTTCGGTTTGGGAGCTATTGCTGGACGTTCGGCATGTTTGGAACGGAAGGCCGCTCCGGCTAGAAAAATCCCAGGCTGAGGGACATGAAGAGTTTTTCTCCTCAGCATAACACCCTGATCCCAAAAAACATAAGTGCTGCTTCTAGGTGCCATGGGGCGTTTTCAGGCCACGTATGTCTTTTGGTGCTGGCTGCTTCGGTTTGGGAGCTATTGCTGGACATTCGGCATGTTTGAAAGGGAAGACCGCTCCGGCAAGAGAAATCCCAGTGGAGGGACATGAAGAGGTTTTCTCCGCAGAATAAAGCCCTGAGCCCCAATGTCACAGGGGCTGACTGTAGGTACCATGGGGCGGTTTCAGGCCATGTATGTCTTTTGGTGCTGGCTGCTTCGGTTTGGGAGCTATTGCTGGACATTCGGCATGTTTGGAAGGGAAGGCCGCGCCGGCTAGAAAAATCCCAGATGGAGGGACATGAAGAGGTTTTCTCCCCCGAAAAAACCCTGAGCCCCAAAGGACATAAGCCTGCTTGTAGGTACCATGGGGCGGTTTTAGGCCATGTATGACTTTTGGTGCTGGCTGCTTCGTTTTGGGAGCTATTGCTGGACATTCGGCATGTTTGGAAGGGAAGGCCGCTCCGGCTAGAAAAATCCCAGGCTGAGGGACATGAAGAGGTTTTCTCCGCAGAATAAAACCCTGAGGCCCAGGGTCACAGGGGCTGCTTGTAGGTGCCATGGTGTGGTTTCAGGCCATGTATGTCTTTTGGTGCTGGCTGCTTCGGTTTGGGAGCTATTGCTGGACGTTCGGCAGGTTTAGAAGGGAAGGCCGCTCCGGCTAGAAAATTCCCAGGCTGAGGGTCATGAAGAGGTATTCTCCACAGAATAAAGCCCTTAGCCCCAAGGTCACAGGGGCTGCTTGTAGGTGCCATGGGGCTGTTGCAGGCCATGTATGTCTTTTGGTGCTGCCTGCTTCGGTTTGGGAGCTATTGCTGGACATTCGGCATGTTTGGAAGGGAAGGCCGCTCCGGCTAGAAAAACTCTAGGTGAAGGGACATGAAGAGGTTTTCTCCACAAAATAAAGCCCTAAGCCCCAAGGTCACAGGGGCTGCTTGTAGGTGCCATGGGGCGGTTTCAGGCCATGTATGTCTTTTGGTGCTAACTACTTCGGTTTGGGAGCTATTGCTGGACGTTGGGCATGTTTGGCAGGGAAGGCCGCTCCGGCTAGAGAAATCCCAGTGGAAAGACACGAAGAGGTTTACTCCGCAGAATAAAGCCCTGAGCACCAATGTCAAAGAGGCTGCTTGTAGGTGCCATGGGGCGGATTCAGGCCATGTATGTCTTTTGGTACTGGCTGCTTCGGTTTGGGAGCTATTGCTGGACATTCGGCATGTTTGGAAGCAAAGGCCGTTACAGCTAGAAAAATCCAGGTGCAGTGACATGAAGAGGTTTTCTCCGCAGAATAAAGCCCTGAGCCCCAGAGTCAGTGGGGATGCTAGTAGGTGCCATGGTGCGGTTTCAGGCCATGTATGTCTTTTGGTGCTGGCTGCTTCAGTTTGGGAGCTATTGCTGGACGTTCGGCATGGTTGGAAGGGAAGGCCGCTCCGTCAAGAAAAATCCGAGCTTGAGGGACATGAAGAGGTTTTCTCCGCAGAATAAAGCCCTTACCCCCAAGGTCACAGGGGCTGCTTGTAGGTGCCATGGGGCGGTTTCAGGCCATGTATGTCTTTTGGTGCTGGCTGCTTCGGTTTTGGAGCTATTGCTGGACGTTCGGCATGTTTGGAAGGGAAGGCCGCTCCGGCTAGAAAAATCCCAGGCTGAGGGACATGAAGATGTTTTCTCCGCAGCATAACACCCTGATCCCAAAAAACATAAGTGCTGCTTCTAAGTGCCATGGGGCGGTTTCAGGCCATGTATGACTTTTGGTGCTGGCTGCTTCGGTTTGGGAGCTATTGCTGGACGTTCGGCATGTTTGGAAGGGAAGGCCGCTCCTGCTAGAAAAATCCAGGTGGAGTGACATGAAGAGGTTTTCTCCGCAGAATAAAGCACTGAGCCCCAAAGTCACTGGGGATGCTTATAGTTGCCATGGGGCGTTTTAAGGCCATGTATGTCTTTTGGTGCTGGCTGCTTCAGTTTGGGAGCTATTGCTGGACGTTCTTTATGTTTGGAAGGGAAGGCCGCTCCGACAGGAAAAATCCCAGGTGAAGAGATATGAAGAGGTTTTCTCCGCAGAATAAAGCCCTGAGCCTCAAGGTCACAGGGGCTGCTTGTAGGTGCCATGGGGCGGTTTCAGGCCATGTATGTCTTTTGGTGCTGGCTGCTTCGGTTTGGGAGCTATTGCTGGACGTTCGGCATGTTTGGAAGGGAAGGCCGCTCTGTCAAGAAAAATCCCCGGCTGAGGGACATGAAGAGGTTTTCTCCGCAGAATAAAGCCCTTACCCCCAAGGTCACAGGGGCTGCTTGTAGGTGCCATGGGGCGGTTTCAGGCCATGTATGTCTTTTGGTGCTGGCTGCTTCGGTTTGGGAGATATTGCTGGACGTTCGGCATGTTTGGAAGGGAAGGCCACTCCGGCTAGAAAAATCCCAGGCTGAGGGACATGAAGATGTTTTCTCCGCAGAATAACGGCCTGATCCCAAAAACATAAGGGCTGCTTCTAGGTGCCATGGGGCGGTTTCAGGCCATGTATGTCTTTTGGTGCTGGCTGCTTCAGTTTGGGAGCTATTGCTGGACGTTCGGCATGTTTGGAAGGGAAGGCCGCTCTGGTGTGCAAAATCCCAGATAGAGAGACATAAAGATGTTTTCACCGAAAAATAACGCCCTGATCCTAAATGTCATATAGGCTTCTTGCAGGTGCCACGGAGCTGTTTAAGGCCATGTATGTCTTTTGATGCTGGCTGCTTCGGTTTGGGAGCTATTGCTGGACGTTCGGCATGTTTGGAAGTGAAGGCCGCTCCGGCTAGAAAAAACCCAGATGGTGGGACATGAAGAGGTTTTCTCCGCAGAAAAAATCCCTGAACCCAAAGGACATACGCCTGCTTGTAGGTGCCATGGGGCCGTTTCAGGCCATGTATGTCTTTTGGTGCTGGCTGCTTCGGTTTGGGAGCTATTGCTGGACG
The DNA here is from genome assembly GCA_022605955.1 of Rallus limicola. Lineage (NCBI taxonomy): Eukaryota > Metazoa > Chordata > Aves > Gruiformes > Rallidae > Rallus > Rallus limicola. Next base: position 13,475 of record JAKCOZ010000053.1, on the reverse strand, counting down.
TTCGGCATGTTTGGAAGGAAAGGCCGCTCCGGCGGAAAAAATCCCAGGCTGAGTGACATGAGAATGTTTTATCCGCAGAAGAATGCCCTGCGTCCAGGGGTCACAGGGGCTGCTTGAAAGTGCCTTGGGGCGGTTTCAGGCCATGTATGTCTTTTGGTGCTGGCTGCTTCAGTTTTAGAGCTATTGCTGGACGTTCGGCATCTTTGGAAGGGAAGGCCACTCTGGTGGGTAAAATCCCAGATGGATGGACATGAAGAGGTTTTCTCTGCAGAAAAAAAACCTGATCCCCAAGTTCACAGCGTCTGCTTGTACGTGCCATGGGGCGGTTTCAGACCATGTATGTCTTTTGGTGCTGGCTGCTTCGGTTTGGGAGCTATTGCTGGACGTTCGGCCTGTTTCGAAGGGAAGGCCGCTGTGGTAGGTAAAATCCCAAATGGAGGGACATGAAGAGGTTTTCTCCGCGGAATTACGCCCTGATCCCAAAGGTCATAAAGGAGTCTTGTTGGTGCCATGGAGCGGTTTCAGGCCATGTATGTCCTCTGGTGCTGGCTGCTTCGGTTTGGGAGCTATTGCTAGACGTTTGGCATGTTTAGAAGGGAAGGCCGCTCCGGCTAGAAAAATCCCAGGCTGAGGGACATGAAGAGGTTTTCTCCGCGGAATAAAGCCCTGAGCCCCAAGGTCACAGAGGCTGCTTGTAGGTGCCATGGGGCGGTTTCAGGCCATGTATGTCTTTTGGTGCTGGCTGCTTCGGTTTGGGAGCTATTGCTGGACGTTCGGCTTGTTTGGAAGGGAAGGCCACTCTGGCTGGAAGAATCCCAGGCTGAGGTACATGAAGAGGTCTTCTCTGCAGAAAAAAACCCTGATCCCCAAGTTCACAGCGGTTGCTTGTAGGTGCCATTGGGCCAGTTTCAGGCCATGTATGTCTTTTGGTGCTGGCTGCTTCGGTTTGGGATCTATTGCTGGACGTTCGGCATGTTTGGAAGGGAAGGCCGCTCTGGCTAGAAAATTCCCAGGTAAAGGGACATGAAGAGGTTTTCTCTGCAGAAGAAAGCCCTGAGACCCAATGTCAGAGAGGCTGCTAGTAGGTGCCATGGGGCGGTTTCAGGCCATGTATGTCTTCTGGTGCTGGCTGCTTCGGTTTGGGAGCTATTGCTGGACGTTCGGCATGTTTGGAAGGGAAGCCTTCTCTGGCTAGAAAAATCCCAGGCTGAGGGACATGAAGAGGTATTCTCCGCAGAATAAAGCCCTGAGCCCCAGGTTCACAGGGGCTGCTTGTAGGTGCCATGGGGCGGTTTCAGGCCATGTATGTCTTTTGGTGCTGGCTGCTTCGGTTTAGGAGCTATTGCTGGACGTTCAGTATGTTTGGAGGGGAAGGCCGCTCTGGCTAGAAAAATCCCAGGCTGAGGGACATGAAGAGGTTTTCCCCATAGAATAAAGCCCTGAGCCCCAGGGTCACAGGGGCTCCTTGTAGGTGCTATGGGGCGGTTTTAGGCCATGAATGTCTTTTGGTGCTGGCTGCTTCAGTTTGGGAGCTATGGCTGGACGTTCGGCATGTTTGGAAGGGAAGGCCGCTCCGGTTAGAAAAAACCCAGGTGGAGGGACATGAAGAGGTTTTCTCCACAGAATAAAGCCCTGAGCCCCAAGGTCACAGGGGCTGCTTATAGGTGCCATGGGGTGGTTTCAGGCTATCTATGTCTTTTGTTGCTTGCTGCTTCGGTTTGGGAGCTATTGCTGGACGTTCAGCATGTTTGGAAGGGAAGGCCACTCTAGCTAGAAAAATCATAGGTGGAGGGACATGAAGAGGTTTTCTCCATAGAATAAAGCCCTGAACGCCAGGGTCACAGGGGCTGCTTGTAGGTGCCATAGGGCGTTTTCAGGCCATGTATTTCTTTTGATGCTGGCTGCTTCGGTTTGGGAGCTATTGCTGGACGTTCGGCATGTTTGGAAGGGAAGGCCACTCCGGCTACTAAAATCCCAGGCTGAGGGACATGAAGAGGTTTTCTCCGCAGAAGAAAGCCCTGAGCCCCAATGTCAGAGAGGCTGCTAGTAGGTTCCATGGGGCGATTTCAGGCCATGTATGTCTTTTGGTGCTGGCTGCTTCGGTATGGGAGCTATTTCTGGACGTTCGGCAAGTTTAGAAGGGAAGGCTGCTCCGGCTAGAAAAATCCCAGGTAGAGGGACATGAAGAGGTTTTCTCCGCAGAATAAAGTCCTGAGCCCCAATGTAAGAGAGGCTGATAGTAGGTGCCATGGGGCGGTTTCAGGCCATGTATGTCTTTTGGTGCTGGCTGCTTCGGTTTGGGAGCTATTGCTGGACGTTCGGCATGTTTGGAAGGGAAGGCCACTCCGGCTAGAAAAATCCCAGGTGGAGGGACATGAAGAGGTTTTCTCCATAGAATAAAGCCCTGAGCCCCAGGGTCAGTGGGGCTGCTTGTAGGTGATATGGGGCGGTTTCAGGCCATGAATGTCTTTTGGTGTTGGCTGCTTCGGTTTGGGAGCTATTGCTGGACATTCGGCATGTTTGGAAGGGAAGGCCGCTCCGGCGGGAAAAGTCCCAGGTGAAGGGACTTGAAGAGGTTTTCTCCACAGAATAAAGCCCTGAGCCCCAAGGTCACAGGGGCTACTTATAGGTGCCATGGGGCGGTTTCAGGCTATGTATATCTTTTGGTGCTGGCTGCTTCGATTTGGGAGCTATTGCTGGACGTTGGGCATGTTTGGAAGGGAAGGCCGCTCTGGCTAGAAAAATCCCAGGTGGAGGGACATGAAGAGGTTTTCTCCGCAGAATAACGCCCTGATCCCAAAGGACATAAGGGCTGCTTGTAGGTGCCATGGGGCGGTTTCAGGCCATGTATGTCTTTTGGTGCTGGCTGCTTCGGTTTGGGAGCTATTGCTGGACGTTCGGCATGTTTCAAAGGGAAGGCCGCTCTGGCTAGAAAAAACCACGGCTGAGGGACATGAAGAGGTTTTCTCCGCAGATTTAAACCCTGATCCCCAAGTTCATAGCGGTTTCTTATAGTTGCATGGGTCGGTTTCATGCCATGTATGTCTTTTGGTGCTGGCTGCTTCGGTTTGGGAGCTATTGCTGGACGTTGGGCATGTTTGGAGGGGAAGGCCGCTCTGGCTAGAAAATTCCCAGGTGGAGGGACATGAATAAGTTTTCTCCGCAGAATAAATCCCTGAGCCCCAATGTCAGAGAGGCTGCTTGTAGGTGCCATGTGGCGGTTTCAGGCCATGTATGTCTTTTGGTGCTGGCTGCTTCGGTTTGGGAGCTATTGCTGGACATTCGGCATGTTTGGAAGGGAAGGCCGCTCCGGCTAGAAAAATCCCAGGCTGAGGGACATGAAGAGGTTTTCTCGGCAGAATAAAGCCCTGAGCCCCAATGTCACAAAGGCTGCTTGTAGGTGCCATGGGGCGGTTTCAGGCCATGTATGTCTTTTGGTGCTGGCTGCTTCGGTTTGGGAGCTATTGCTGGACGTTCGGCATGTTTGGAATGGAAGCCCGCTCTGGCTAGAAAAATCCCAGGTGTAGGTACATGAAGAGGTTTTCTACGCAGAATAAAGCCCTGAGCCCCAGGGTCAGTGGGGCTGCTTGTAGGTGCTATGGGGCGGTTTCAGGCCATGAATGTCTTTGGTGCTGGCTGCTTCGGTTTGGGAGCTATTGCTGGACGTTCGGCATGTTTGGAAGGGAAGGCCGCTCCGGCAGGAAAATTCCCAGGTGAAGGTACTTGAAGAAGTTTTGTCTGCAGTATAAAGCCCTGAGCCCCAAGGTCAGAGAGGCTGCTAGTAGGTGCCATGGGGCGGTTTCAGGCCATGTATGTCTTTTGGTGCTGGCTGCTTCGGTTTTTGAGCTATTGCTGGACGTTCGGCATGTTTGGAAGGGAAGGCCGCTCTGGCTAGAAAAATCCCAGTCTGAGGGACATGAAGAGGTTTTCTCCGCAGAATTAAACCCTGATCCCCAAGTTCATAGCGGTTTCTTGTAGGTGCAATGGGGCGGTTTCATGCCATGTATGTCTTTTGGTGCTGGCTGCTTCGGTTTGGGAGCTATTGCTGGACGTTCGGCATGTATGGAAGGGAAGGCCGCTCCGGCTAGAAAAATCCCCGGCTGAGGGACATGAAGAGGTTTTCTCCGCAGAATAAAGCCCTGAGGCCCAGGGTCAGTGGGGCTGCTTGTAGGTGCCATGGGGCGGTTTCAGGCCATGAATGTCTTTTGGTGCTTGCTGCTTCGGTTTGAGAGCTATTGCCGGACGTTCGGCATGTTTGGAAGGGAAGGCCGCTCCGGCGGAAAAATTCCCAGGTGAAGGGACTTGAAGAAGTTTTCTCTGCAGAATAAAGCCCTGAGCCCCAAGGTCAGAGAGGCTGCTTATAGGTGCCATGGGGCGGTCTCAGGCCATGTATGTCTTTTGGTGCTGGCTGCTTTGGTTTGGGAGCTATTGCTGGACGTTCGGCATGTTTGGAATGGAAGGCCGCTCTGGCTAGAAAAATCCCCGGCTGAGGGACATGAAGTGGTTTTCTCCGCAGAATTAAACCCTGATCCCCAAGTTCATAGCGGTTTCTTATAGTTGTATGGGGCGGTTTCATGCCATGTATGTCTTTTGGTGCTGGCTGCTTCGGTTTGGGAGCTATTGCTGGACGTTGGGCATGTTTGGAAGGGAAGGCCGCTCTGGCTAGAAAATTCCCAGGTGGAGGGACATGAATAAGTTTTCTCCGCAGAATAAATCCCTGAGCCCCAATGTCAGAGAGGCTGCTTGTAGGTGCCATGTGGCGGTTTCAGGCCATGTATATCTTTTGGTGCTGGCTGCTTTGGTTTGGGAGCTATTGCTGGACGTTGGGCATGTTTGGAAGGGAAGGCCGCTCTGGCTAGAAAATTCCCAGGTGGAGGGACATGAATAAGTTTTCTCCGCAGAATAAATCCCTGAGCCCCAATGTCAGAGAGGCTGCTTGTAGGTGCCATGTGGCGGTTTCAGGCCATGTATGTCTTTTGGTGCTGGCTGCTTCGGTTTGGGAGCTATTGCTGGACGTTCGGCATGTTTGGAATGGAAGCCCGCTCTGGCTAGAAAAATCCCAGGTGTAGGTACATGAAGAGGTTTTCTACGCAGAATAAAGCCCTGAGCCCCAGGGTCAGTGGGGCTGCTTGTAGGTGCTATGGGGCGGTTTCAGGCCATGAATGTCTTTGGTGCTGGCTGCTTCGGTTTGGGAGCTATTGCTGGACGTTCGGCATGTTTGGAAGGGAAGGCCGCTCCGGCAGGAAAATTCCCAGGTGAAGGTACTTGAAGAAGTTTTCTCTGCAGTATAAAGCCCTGAGCCCCAAGGTCAGAGAGGCTGCTAGTAGGTGCCATGGGGCGGTTTCAGGCCATGTATGACTTTTGGTGCTGGCTGCTTCGGTTTGGGAGCTATTGCTGGACGTTCGGCATGTTTGGAAGGGAAGGCCGCTCCGACTAAAAAAATCCCAGGTGGAGGGACATAAAGAGGTTTTCTCCACAGAATAAAGGCCTGAGCCCCAAGCTCACAGGGGTTTCTTATAGGTGCCAAGGGGCTGTTTCAGGCCATGTATTTCTTTTGGTGCTGGCTGATTCGGTTTGGGAGCTATTGCTGGACGTTCGGCATGTTTGGAAGGGAAGGCCACTCCGGCGGTAAAAATCCCAGGCTGAGGGACATGAAGAGGTCTTCTCGGCAGAATAATGCCCTGAGCCCCAAGGACACAAGGGCTGTTTGTAGGTGCCATGGAGCGGTTTCAGGCCATGTATGTCTCTTGGTGCTGGCTGCTTCTGTTTGGGAGCTATTGCTGGATGTTCGGCATGTTTGGAATGGAAGGCCGCTCGGGCTAGAAAAATCCCAGGCTGAAGGACATGAAGAGGTTTTCTCCGCAGAATATAGGCCTAAGCCCATATGTCACAGGGGCTGCTTGTAGGTGCCATGGTGAGGTTTCAGGCCATGTATGTCTTTTGGTGCTGGCTGCTTCGGTTTGGGAGCTATTGCTGGACATTCGGCATGTTTAGAAGGGAAGGCCGATCCAGATAGAAAAATCCCAGGCTGAGGGACATGAAGAGGTTTTCTCCGCAGAATTAAACCCTGATCCCCAAGTTCATAGCGGTTTCTTGTAGGTGCAATGGGGCGGTTTCATGCCATGTATGTCTTTTGGTGCTGGCTGCTTCGGTTTGGGAGCTATTGCTGGACGTTCGGCATGTATGGAAGGGAAGGCCGCTCCGGCTAGAAAAATCCCAGGCTGAGGGACATGAAGAGGTTTTCTCCGCAGAATAAAGCCGTGAGCCCCAATGTACGAGAGGCTTCTTGTAGGTGCCATGGGGCGGTTTAAGGCCATGTATGTCTTTTGGTGCTTGCTGCTTCGGTATGGGAGCTCTTGCTGGACGTTCGGCAGGTTTAGAAGGGCAGGGCCGCACCGGCTAGAAAAATCCCCAGCTGAGGGACATGAAGAGGTTTTCTCCGCAGAATAAAGCCCTGATCCCCAATGTAAGAGAGGGTTATAGTAGGTGCCATGGGGCGGTTTCAGGCCATGTATGTCTTTTGGTGCTGGCTGCTTCTGTTTGGGAGATATTGCTGGACGTTCGGCATGTTTGGAAGGGAAGGCCGCTCCGGCTAGAAAAATCCCCGGCTGAGGGACATGAAGAGGTTTTCTCCGCAGAATAAAGCCCTGAGGCCCAGGGTCAGTGGGGCTGCTTGTAGGTGCCATGGGGCGGTTTCAGGCCATGAATGTCTTTTGGTGCTTGCTGCTTCGGTTTGAGAGCTATTGCTGGGACGTTCGGCATGTTTGGAAGGGAAGGCCTCTCAGGATAGAAAAAATCCCAGGCTGAAGGATATCAAGAGGTTATCTCCGCAGAATATAGGCCTTAGCCCCAATGTCACAGGGGCTGCTTGTGGGTGCCATGGGGCGGTTTCAGGCCATGTATGTCTTTTGGTGCTGGCTGATTCGGTTTGGGAGCTATTGCTGGACGTTCAGCATGTATGGAAGGGAAGGCCGCTCCGGCTAGAAAAATAACATGGGAAGGGACATGAAGAGGTTTTCTTCCGCAGAATAAAGCCCTGAGACCCAATGTAAGAGAGGCTTATAGTAGGTGCCATGGCGCGGTTTCAGGACATGTATGTCTTTTGGTGCTGGCTGCTTCGGTTTGGGAGCTATTACTGGACGTTCGGCATGTTTGGAAGGGAAGGCCGCTCTGGCTAGAAGAATCCCAGACTGAGGTACATGAAGAGGTTTTCCTCTGCAGAAAAAAAACCCTGATCCCCAAGTTCACGGCGGTTGCTTGTAGGTGCCATGGGGCAGTTTCAGGCCATGTATGTCTTTTGGTGCTGGCTGCTTCGGTTTGGGAGCTATTGCTGGACGTTCGGCATCTTTGGAAAGGAAGGCCAGTTTGGCGAGAAAAATCCCAGGCTGAGGGACATGATAAGGTTTTCTCCGCAGAATTAAACCCTGATCCCCAAGTTCATAGCGGTTTCTTATAGGTGCATGGGGTGGTTTCAAGCCATGTATGTCTTTTGGTGCTGGCTGCTTCGGTTTGGGAGCTATTGCTGGACGTTCAGCATGTTTGGAAGGGAAGGCCGGTCTGGCTAGAAAAATCCCAGGTAGAGGGTCATGAAGAGGTTTTCTCCGCAGAATAAATCCCTGATCCCAAAGTAAGAGAGGCTGCTTGTACGTGCCATGGGGCAGTTTCAGGCCATGTATGTCTTTTGGTGCTGGCTGCTTCGGTTTGGGAGCTATTGCTGGACGTTCGGCATGTTTGGAAGAGGAAGGCCACTCTGGCTAGAAAAATCCCAGGCTGAGCGACATGAAGAAGTTTTCTCCGCAGAATATAGGCCTGAGCCCCAATGTCACAGGGGCTGCTTGTAGGTGCCATGGGGCGGTTTCAGGCCATGTATGTCTTTTGGTGCTGGCTGCTTCGGTTTGGGAGCTATTGCTGGACGTTCGGACATGTTTGGAAGGGAAGGCCGCTCTGGTGGGAAAAATCCCATGCGGAGGGACATGAAGAGGTTTTCTCCGCAGAATAACGTTCTGATCCCCAAGTTCAGAGTAGTTCCTTTAGGTGCCATGGTGAGGTTTCAGGCCATGTATGTCTTTTTGTGCTGGCTGCTTCGGTTTGGGAGCTATTGCGGGACATTCTGCATGTTTGGAAGAGACGGCCGCTCTGGCGGGAAAAATCCCAGGCTGGGGGACATGAAGAGGTTTTCTCCGCAGAAAAAAGCCCTGAGCCCCAGAGTCACAGGGGCTGCTTGTAGGTGCCATGGGGCGGTTTCAGGTCATGTATGTCTTTTGGTGCTGGCTGCTTCGGTTTGGGAGCTATTGCTGGACATTCAGCATGTGTGGAAGAGAAGGGCGCTCCGGCTATAAAAATCCCATGTAGAGGGATACGAAGAGGTTTTCTCCCGCAGAATAAAAGCCCTGAGCCCCAAGGTCACCGGGGCTGCTTGTAGGTGCCATGGGGCGGTTTCAGGTCATGTATGTCTTTTTGTGCTGGCTTCTTCGTTTTGGGAGCTATTGCTGGACGTTCGGCATGTTTGGAAGGGAAGGCCGCTCGAGGCAGGAAAATATCCAAAGCTGAGGGACATGAAGAGGTTTTCTCCGCAGAATAAAGCCCTGAGCCCCAGGGTCAGTGGGGCTCCTTGTAGTTTCCATGGGGCGGTTTCAGGCCATGCATGTCTTTTGGTGCTGGCTGCTTCAATATCGGAAATATTGCTGGACGTTCGGCATGTTTGGAAGGGAAGGCTGCTCCGGCTAGAAAAATCCCCTACAGAGGGACATGAAGAGGTTTTCTCCACAGAATAAAGCCCTGAGCCCCAGGGTCAGTGGGGCTGCTTGTAGGTGCCATGGGCTGTTTCATGCCATTGATGTCTTTTGGTGCTGGCTGCTTCGGTTTGGGAGCTATTGCTGGACGTTCGGCATGTTTGGAAGGGAAGGCTGCTCTGGCTAGAAAAATCCCAGGCTGAGGGACATGAAGAGGTTTTCTCCGCAGAATAAAGCCCATAGCCCCAGAGTCAGATGGGCTGCTTGTAGGTGCCAGGGGGCGGTTTCAGGCCATGTATATCTTTTGGTGCTGTCTGCTTCGGTGTGGGAAGCTATTGCTGGATGTTCGGCATGTTTGGAAGGGAAGGCCGCTCTGGTCGAAAAATCCCAAACTCAGGGACATGAACAGGTTTTCCTCCGCAGAATAACGCCCAGATCCCCAAGTTCACAGCGGTTGCTTGTAGGTGCCATGTTGAGGTTTCACGCCATGTATGTCTTTTGGTGCTGGCTGCTTCGGTTTGGGAGCTATTGCTGGACGTTCGGCATGTTTGGAAGGGAAGGCCGCTCTGGCTAGAAAAAATCCCAGGCTGAGGGACATGAAGAGATTTCTCCGCAGAATAAAGCCCTGAGCCCTAGTGTCACAGGGGCTGCCTGTAGGTGCCATGGGGCGGTTTCAGTCCATGCATGTCTTTTGGTGCTGGTTGCTTCGGTTTGGGAGCTATTGCTGGCTGTTCGGCATGTTTGGAAGAGAAGGCCTCTATGTCTAGAAAAATCCCAGGCTCTGGGACATGAAGAGGTTTTCTCCGCAGAATAAAGCCCTGAGCCATATGTCAGTGGGGCTATTGTAGGCGCAATTGTGCGGTTTCAGGCCATCTAAGCCTTTAGATGCGGGCTGCTTCTTTGGTTTGGGAGCTATTGCTGGACGTTCGGCATGTTTGGAAGGGAAGGCCGGTCTGGCTAGAAAAATCCCAGTCTGAGGGACATGAAGAGGTTTTCTCCACAGAATAAAGCCCTGAGCCCCAGGGTCACAGGGGCTTCTTGTAGGTGCCATGGGGCGGTTTCAGGCCATGTATGTCTTTTGGTGCTGGCTGCTTCGGTTTGGGAGCAATTGCTGGACGTTCAGCATGTTTGGATGGGAAGACCTCTCTGGCAGTAATAAATCCCAGGCTGAGGTATATGAAGAGGTTTTCTCCGCAGAATAAAAGCCCTATGCCCCAGGGTCAGTGGGGTACTTGTAGGTGCCATGGGTGGTTTCAGGCCTTGTATGTCTGTTGGTGCTGGCTGCTTCGGTTTGGGAGCTATTCCTGGACGTTCGGCATGTTTGGAAGGGAAGGCCGCTCTGGCTAGAAAAATCCCAGGCTGAGGGACATGAAGAGGTTTTCTCCGCAGAATACGGCCCTGAGCCCCAGGGTCACAGGGGCTGCTTGTAGGTGCCATGGGTGCCATGCTAAACGTCCAGCAACAACTCCCAAAATAAAGAAGCTAGGACTGAAAGGCATAGCTTGTCTGAAACCTCCTAACAGGACACACCAGCAGCCCCTGTCACTTTGGCTCTCAGCCTTTTCCTTTGCCAGGAGTTAGGGAACCTGCCTGGTTGTTGCTGTCCATTTCAAACATGCTAAATGTCCAGCAATAGCTCCCAAACCGAAGCAGCCCAGCATCAGAATACATCTATGGCCTGTGTCCTCATTTCAATCAGGATAGAGTTAACTTCATTTTTTAGCAGCGGATGGGACGCTGTGTTTGGGAGTTACAATGAAAGCAGTGCTGAGAACACCCTGATGTTTTTAGTTGCAGTCAGACAGTCAAAGCCAGGACAGGTGACCCAGATGGGCCAAAGAGAGTATTCCATGCCAATTACGTCCTGCCCAGGATAAAGGGGGGCTGATGGGAGGTAGAAGCGGGGGCAGTTCCGGGACGCGAGCGGACCGGGACCCGAGGGTCTTTGGGGGACGGTCGGGTTCCGGGACGGCTCTGGGTGGTGCGGCCTGAGTTGTGTGGTTGGGTGAGAAACTGCATTGGGTATCAATAGTTTCATATTCTTTTGCTCTAAAGTCCTGTTAGCATTGTTATATTTGATCTTTCTGTTATCTTAGTAAACTCTCCTTATCCCAACCCACGGGCCTCTTAGTCTCTTGGGTTTGGAGTTATTTGCCCTTTCCTTTTCCCTTCCCTTGTTTCCCCCCCCTTTCCCCTTTTCTCCTGCTCTTTTACTTTAAGGAGCAGGCAGCTGCCTGGATCTCGGCCCAAGCCGGGGGGAAACCACGACAGCCTGAAACTTCCCCATGGCACCTACAAGCAGCCCCTCTGACCCTGGGGCTCAGGGAGTGGGTCTCATTGTTGGAGGGTCTCATTAGGGGAGAGGCTGAGGCTGGGGGAGATGTAATTTTGGGGGGGGGAGGGTGTAGGTGGTGCAGGGGGCTGAACATGCTGCCCCCATTCCCCATCATGTCCATCCCTGCTGTCCATACCCCCCGCACCCCCATTCACACCACCCCCCGCCCACGCCCCCCCTCCTCCCCCTCATCCCCAGCACTGTTCTCTGGTGGATGCTGACAGACAGGTGAAGGGTAGGCTGGGCGTGGCCAGGGGAGGAATTTGGGTGGAATTTCCATAAATTTAGGAGGGAATATTTAAATTCGGGGGGGGGGTTTAAATTTTGGGTAAAATTTCAGGAATTTCTGTGGTAATTTTTCTCAAATTTGAAAATTTTGGAGGAATTTTAGAGAAAAATTGAGTTAATGGCAATAATTTGGTTGAAATTTCAATGTTTTGGAAAGAAATGCCCAGATTGTACAGGAAAATTTTTTTAAAATGAGAAAATATCAGAATTTTAATAGAAAAATTAAAAATATGGTGTAATTTTATAAAATTCAAAAGGAAATTTCAGATTTTTGGGGTATTTTGGAAAAAGTTTGAGGGAAAATTTAGAGGAAATATTGGATTTTGTGGGGAACTTCAAAATTTTTCAGAAAATACTGAAATTTTGGATAAAAATACTTGAATTTTGGAGAAAAAATCTAAATTTTAATGGAAAAATTTCTAATTTTTTCAAAATCTCAAATTTTGGGGGAAATTGTAGAAACTTTAGAGAGGTTTTCAGATTTTTTGGGGTTTGTTGACATTTTGGTGGAAATTTTTGAAAATTCGGTGGGAAATTTCAGAATTTTTTGTAAAATTTCAGAAATTTTAGTTAAAAATCCAAATTTTAGGGGAATTTTTTTGAAATTTGTGAGAATTTGTTGGAAATTTCTACATTTTAGGTAACATTTTCAGAAAAATTTGGAGAAAAGTTTTCCAGAATATTTTAGGAGGAAAAGCAAATCTGGGGGGAAAATTCCATTTTTCAGAAGAAATTTCAAAAATTTTGTTGGAAAATTTTTCAAATTTTAAGAATAAATTTGATAATATGGCATGAAATTTCAAATATTTTGGGAAAGACAATTTTAAGGGAAAGATCCAATTCCTAGAAGAAAAATACTGACACTTTAGGGAGAATTTTGACATTTTGGGAAAATATGCCAACATTTGAGGTGGAAAATTCAAAATTTTGGTTGAACATTTCAAAAATTTTTCAAATATTTTAACTATTTGGGGGGAAAATTTTTAAAAATTTCCATATTTTCTGAGAATGATCAAAAATTGTCTTCAAATTCCAAAGTTCAGAAGAAATTTTTTTCATATCCACATCAGGAAAATGTTTTGCTGCTTTGAAAGTTTCAAGAGAAATTCACAATTTGGGAGGCAAAATTATAAATTTAATGAAAAATGGAGAAATTTGTAGCCAAACCCCTGATTTTTGGGGTAAAATCCTTGAAGTTTGGGGGTTTTTTACATGAATTTTTTTTTAGGTCCAAATTTCAAACTTGAGTCTGAAAAAATTGCAAAATTTGCTGCAAAATCTGAAAAATTTGGAGGAAATTTGAAAATTTAAAGAAGAATTTACACATTTTTTGCACAGAAATTTCAAATTCTAAGGTAAAAATCCCCCAGATTTGGGGGGGGGGTGAAGGTGTTAAATATTAAAAAACAAAATTAAAAAACCTTCACCTTAAAAACTTAATTTAATTTTTGAAAATCAAAATTTTAACACTTAATTTTTTGAAAATAAAAATGTAGATATTTGATCTTTTTACCTAAAAATTAAACATTTATAATTTCAAAATCAATGTTTTAAAATTTCATATTTTAATAATCAAATTTTTAAAATTTTGGAGTGACTAAGAGGGGACTGGGATAGAATGGAAGGAGACTGGGAGGGACTGGGAGGGGACTGGGGTGGCTGGGAGAAACTGTGAGGAGATTGAGAAACACTGGGAGGGACTAGGAGGGAACTGGGAGTCACTGGGAGACACTGGGAGGGGACTGGGAGGGGACTGGGAGGCACTGGGAAGCACTGGGAAGGGACTGGGAGGGGACTGGGAGGCACTGGGAGGCACTGGGAGGGGACTGGGAGGGACTGGGAGGGGACTGGGAGAGACTGGGAAGGGACTGGGAGGGGACTGGGAGCGGAGGACTGGAGGACTGGGAGGGGACTGGAAGGACCTGGGAGGGACTGGGAGGGACTGGAAGGAGACTGGGACGTGGTTGAGGTTGCCCCTCCCCCACCCTCTGCCCCTCCCTCCCCCAGTTGCTGCTCTGACGTCATCGACAGGTTCTCCCCGGGGGGGGGGGGAGGGGGGTGTTGGGGAGACACCCCCCCCAATATGTTCCCCACCCCCCACCCCCCCCCCGAATTCCCTT